>JXCR01148724.1:79831-96153 GCA_002079205.1 Phalaenopsis hybrid cultivar | reverse complement strand
CTTTCATGCTTAAGAGACTCACCATCAAATCCTTCGAGAAGCTACTCAGTAAAGCCAGCAGTCTCCAAGAAGAAATGAAGCACATGAAGCCACATGAAAAAACTAAGGTGACCAGAGTATTCGAAAAGAAATCAGGGATAGTCACAACTATCGACAAAGGAAAGCAGCCGATAAAGATATATGCAGAAGATCATCGTCAGTCTTCATCGCAGTACCCTCAGAAATAAAGCAGTCAATCCAACCAACGACTGTCCCAGGAGGGATCACCCTGAACAACGGGTAAAAGAATATCCCTGTTGGAGCGACAGAAAGTTATTTATTCCTTCAAAGATGATGTTGTACCTAAAATATTCAAAAGCTTGATGAATAAATGAGAATTCAAACTGCCTGATCCAAAGAAACCCGAAAAGGTGGATAAGAAGAATGAACCAAATTATTGCCCGTACCATCGATTGCTTGGGCACACTATAGACAAGTGTTTCGTCTTTAAAGACTGGCTCGAGAAGAATCTCAGGGAAGAGAATATTACAATCTCAAAGGAGTATTTGAGAGAACCTGAAAAAGGTCCCATAAACATGGTTTCAACTGAGTCAATCTCCCCCAATTGATCCATATGTCGCAACGGATGGATGGAGTACTACTTGGGATGAACTCAAAAGGGTCCTCGATCAAATGCAGGGTTCATCGAAGCAAGCTTCTACAAATACTGAAGAAGGATGGAATGAGGTATGGAGCAGATCATCCAAGAAGAAACTGAACAAGCTACAGTCTGCATCAAAACAAGCCTCCATTCAGAGTCTGCAGCATACTGAGCCCGAGATGAAGATTTCACCAGAAAATCCGTCATCCTCAAGAACAAAGAACAAGAACAAGAGAAAGAAAAGCTTCTCTACCAAGATCGATAACAGGGGGGGTAGGATAGGGGCTGCCTCTTCTAGATTGGTTGTCTTAGATTCGGGGAAGAAAGTCATTGAACCCTTGACTTTGTGTGATTACCTTTTTGTCCCTCCGGGGTCTTATGAATATAATGGTTGTGATTTTGGCTACATTTTGACTAATTCTGGTAATAACGTGACTGATTATAACCAAGATAGTTACGATCTCGATCCCCAAAATGATCCTCAAATCGTACGTGAGTCCGATGAACTTGTTGTCAAGTCTAAAGAAGACATCAACGATATCGCTTACAAGAATGCTGATAAAGAAGAGACAACTCTCGAGCGTCATGGTGCACCGCTCACCATCAACTTAGATCTTACCGATGAAGAGGAAAAGACACCAGAAGATTCAACAATGATATCTCAAGAAGAAGAAGTCACAAAAGTCAACTTGAGGAGCGGAAAGGTGTTACCACCAAGAACAGCTCCAACAGACAAAGGAAAATAGATAAGGACTCAAGAAGTGATACCCTCACCTCCGCCAGTGGAAGAACCACATAATCAAGATAAAATCGTAGGATCATACAATGTAGATTACTCCAGTGGAAGAACCACATAATCAAGATAAAATTGGAGGACCCTACAAAGTAGACTACAACGAGAATAAAATCGAAGGATCATACAAAGTAGACTACAACGTGCTAGCTCATCTTAGGAAGTTGCCGGCCCAATTAAGCATCTACGATGCTCTAATCCTGTCAAAGGAGATGAGAGAATCTCTGGTTACAGCTTTGCTAGATCTAGAAATTTGCTTAGCACAGTTGGCTAACACATCCTCAGATGAAGTTTGCTCATTGAGAGAACAGTCAGGGGTAACGTTTACAGACGAAGACTTGCTGCTCGGTACCGCCGACCACAACCGTCCGTTCTACTTCTCCGTTAACATTGGCAGATTTGTCTTATCCAGAGTTTTAGTGGATCCTAGAGCATCTCTTAACTTGATGAGTCTACAGACATTAGCATATTTGGATTTCGATGTTCAGGAGCTCATCCCCGATAAGATGATGTTAAGAGGATTCAACCAAAAGGGAGAAAAAGCCCTTGGATCAATTTCATTGCTTATGAAGGTTGGAGAACTCGTAACAATCGTTAAATTTCATATCATCAACGCCGAGACCTCTTTTAATGCTCTATTGGGTCGACCGTGGATTCATGAGCATACCATGGTTCCATCATCCCTACATCAGTGCATTAAATACTGAAAAGATGGTCAAGAAAATTGCATCAAGGGAGACCTACAATAGTTTTCAGTGCAAGAAGTTGGTATCCATGAAGATGCTGCCTACTATGCACCTCCAAAGAAGACCGTCTTCTCGCGCAAAATTTTGACACACAAAAGCAAAGATTCAGAGGGATCACAAAAAAAAAATCCATACAACTCCGCCTCAACAACCTTCTATCACTCCCTTATAAAGAGTTGGTGGAGGTTCTTTTAGTTCACGCACTCGAGGTCAAGGCCGGGGACGTGGACGAGGAAAGATCAATTTAATTGTTGAACGGACTAGGCCAAATATCAACATTGGTGATGAAGACAGTTCTGAAGACAAAATAATGATGACAAAGCAGAAGAAACCTCAATACGAGATATCCCTAGAAGATACAGAAATGGTATGAAACAATGTATGATCGGATAAACCACTATGTGGATATGCTATGACCCTCACTCTGATTCTCCCTCAAAAGGTCGAGAGTTTAGAGGTCAAGGAAGTCCGTAGAGTTGGTTCAAAGCCGATCAAATTTTACCACACTTCTACCTCAACTGAGCTTAAAAAACATGTAAATTAGCATGTTGATTCTAAAAAATTAATGGAATTGCCTTTTGGTTACTTCTCGCCTTGTATTCAAAAGTTAATTCAACAGGGGCATTTACCAAAACAAATGCCAAAAGATAAATTCCAACTCTTTGAAAAATTGTGGAATACTAAAGGACGAGCTCCCAATTCTATAGAAGGTCTCGGATTTGGTACAGTTGGACCAGTCGATGATTCTGAATTTTTCATGGTTGTTACTAAGGAGTCAGAAGAGGATTGTCTCGATGTGGAGGATGACTCTACTGATCAACCAATAAAAGATGCTCCACCAGAATTCGAGGAGGAAATTAAATCCACTATCGATGAATTAAAAGAGATTAACCTCGAGACTGAAGAACGACCCCGACCTACATTTATAAGTTCTCTACTTAATGACAATGAGTCTGCAGAACTGGTCAAATTATTAGCAGAATTCAAAGATTGCATCGCATGGAGCTACGATGAAATGCCAGCACGGTCAGCAGAGGTTGTAGTCCATAAACTCGGGGTGGACAAGAATGTAACCCTAGTCAAAAAAGTTCCTAGGAGAATGCTCCTTGAAATAGAACAACAAGTCATCGCCGAGGTAAAGAAATTGATAGACGCCAACTTTGTTAAAGAAGAGCAATACCCCATGCATTTGTGTCAACTTCAACGATTTGAACAGAGCATGTCCAAAAGACGAGTTTCCACTACCTATACCAGAGATGATGGTGGATATCGCTTCGACGCATGATATTTTCTTTTTCGCGCACGGATCATCGGGGTACAGCTAAATCAAGATGGCTCCCAAGGACGCAGTGTTTACAGCTTTCAGAACACTGATTGGAATCTTCTGCTACACAGTGATGTCATTCGGCCTAAAGAATGCCGGAACGACATATCAGTGTGCAATGACGAAGATTTTTGACGACCTCATTCACAATCAAGTAGAATGCTATGTGGATGATCTGGTCATCAAAAGTAAACAAAAAATAAACCATTTGTACAATTTAAGGATTGTGTTTGAACGGTTACGATTATACAACCTTAAGATGAATCCCCTAAAGTGAGCTTTCGGCATCACCTCCGGGAAGTTTCAAGGATTCATTGTCCGTCATTGGGGAATCAAGATCGACTCGGATAAGATTAAAGTTATCTTGAAAATGCCTCCCACCTAAAACCTTGAAGCTGTTACATTCCTTCCAGGGGAAGTTGGCATATCTGAGATGTTTTATTTCTAACTCGGTAGGTGTCAGCCTTTCTCGGCATTAATTAAAAAGGATGCCAAATTTATTTGGGAAGAAAAGTGCCAGCGGGCCTTTGAGGAAGTTAAACAATATTTAATGACACCTCCTGTTTTGGCAGCCCCTATCTCAGGAAAACCATTGATACTTTATACCGCGGCTTTGGATGACTCTCTTAGAGCCCTCTTAGCTCAAGTCAATGAGGACGGAAAAGAAAATGCTTCTCTTGGAGCCCTCTTAGCCCAAGTTAATGAGGAGGGTAAAGAAAATGCGCTCTACTACTTAAGTCGTGTCTAATACCGACGGAGGTAAGGTATCCACCTATTGAGAAGCATTGTCTGGCACTAATTTTTGCCGGTCCAAAATTTAAACATTACATGCTTTCTCATAAGATCACCCTAATTTTGAAAGTTAATCCATTGCAATATTTGATGACCCAACCAACACTCTCCGAACGTTTAGTAAGATGGTCAATGATCTTATTGCAATTTGATATAACTTTTGTACACCTCCGTGCTATCAGGGGACAGATTTTAGCAGATTTTCTCGCTGCACACCCACTGCCAGCTGGGTCCTCTCTCAATGACAAGTTACCAGACGAGCAGATACTACAAATGGAATTTTCCAGTGCGCAGTGCTGGGACATGTACTTCGACATTGCTTCATAAGCCAGGAAAAACAAGGGATCAGGCACAGTTATATGGATCAGTTTGATCTTTATTACGCCAGATAAGGGTATGTTGAGGTTTTCGTACCACCTGACGTATCCATGTACCAACAATGAAGCCGAATATGAAGCTTTAATCACCATATTGGAATTGGCAATTTCAATGGATATAACGAACGTTGCCATTTATGGTGACTCTCAACTTGTCATCGAGCAAGTCACTGGACAATACAAAATTCTGAAACCAAGATTAGCAGAATACCATCTGTACGCGATGAAGCTCCTAGAGCAGATTCCTGAGGTGACTTTCTACCAGATTCCTCGGGGAGATAATGCTCATGCTGACAGCTTTAGCAAAACTCGCTAAGGAAATGACGTGTCCCCCGGAGGATTCCATCAAAGTCACGGTGCAAGGAAGACGAGTCTTGTCTCAAAATGACTTCGAAACTCTACACAAGCTTGGAAAAGAAGAAACCGTAAATGCAGTAGCAGGCATTAACGAAGATTGGCGCAAGCCATTAATAGAATATTTGCATACTAAAAAGCTGCCAGAAGACAAGTCCGAGACACACCACATCACAAGAAGGGTCATGTCTTACAGCCTCTGGTGGGAAATGTTCTCTACAGAAGATCATTCGACCAAATGTGGCTACAGTGTTTGAGCAGGTGGTGGGAAATGTTCTCTACAGAAGATCGTTCGACCAAATGTGGCTACGGTGTTTGAGTAGAACGGAGGCGCAGAATATTGTCAAAGAA
This sequence comes from Phalaenopsis hybrid cultivar, assembly GCA_002079205.1. Classification (NCBI taxonomy): domain Eukaryota; kingdom Viridiplantae; phylum Streptophyta; class Magnoliopsida; order Asparagales; family Orchidaceae; genus Phalaenopsis; species Phalaenopsis hybrid cultivar. The sequence continues at coordinate 90,776 of JXCR01148724.1, read as the reverse complement.
GTACATGCAAGATTGTGTGGCGCTCACTAGTCGGGACCAAAAATGAAAATGAAGATTAAAAGATTTGGATATTACTGGTCAGCGATGATGTCCGATTGCATGGATACAGCCAGAAAATGTCACCAATGCCAAGTGCATGGGGTGATCTTACACCAGCCTCCGAATGTGCTACACCCAACTGTTGCCTCGTGGCCATTTGAGTGTTGGGGCACAAACATAATAGGTTTGATAGACCCTCCATCTTCTAAAGGACACAGATTCATACTTGCTGTTACAGATTACTTCTCCAAATGGGTAGAGGCAGTACCGTTACGTGAGGTTATGGCACAGCACGTCCTTCAATTTTTTAAAAGCCAAATCGTCTACCGTTTCGGAGTACCTAGAAGAATAATCTCTGACAATAGGATAGCTTTCAAAAGTACGAGATCAACAATTTTGTCAAAAGACATGGGTTAGATTGGAGATACTCTACAATTTACTATCCCAGAGCAAATGATCTGGCTGAGGCGTTCAACAAGACACTCGTACAAATTTGAAAGAAAACACTGGATGAAAATAAAAGGGATTGGCATAACAAGTTGTTAGAAGCCTTGTGGGCCTACCGAATCAACTTTTCAGGACTCCCACTCAGTGTACACCTTATATGCTCGTGTACGGGACCGAGGCCGTGTTACCACTAGAGATCCAGACACCATCCCTCAGAGTCATAGTTGCCAACCAACTTACAACGAAAGAAAGCGCAAAACTCAGGCTTGAGGAACTGGAGAGTCTCGAGGGAAAACAGTTGGAAGCACAACAACATTTGGAGCTCTACCAGACAAAGATGGTACAAGCTCATGACAAATTGGTCCGCCCAAGAACATTCAAAATTGGTGACCTCGTACTCGTGCTCAAAAGACCTATTCTTGCTCGCCTTAAAATAGGTGGCAAATTCGAGCCAACTTGGGAGGGACCATTTGTTGTTGAGAATGTTTTATACAAAAGGAGCCTACCAGTTAGTGGACTTCCGGGGTGAAAGACCCATGCTACCAATAAATGGACGATACCTGAAGACCTATTACACGACCTGACGCAACCTAATACTGCTTACCTCTAGTTGCTTCCGCTTGCTTTGAAACTTTGAAACCTTTATTGTTTTAGGTTATCTTTATGGCCATATGTCTATGACCGGGTCTAAATTTTAAATTAATCTCATATATAATTGAAATTTTCAGAAAATTTTTGGAACTTTACACGTTCTCTTTTCTACTTTTGGATTTAAAAATGCCATTAAATTAAAACAAAACACACACAAAAAATGTCACCAATGCCAAGTGCATGTGGTGTTCATGCCAAACTTCAGTCCACTGACGTTTCTTTCTGTCGTCTGTAGAAAAATGTCAGGACAGAGGTTGATCTTTGCATTCCAGGACGGCTGGAACCTTGCACTGAACAAAGAGATGGCGGCACAAGGAGGTGTCATAGATTACGACATGCATTTCAACCAGATTGATATGAACTAAGATGGTCCTCTAATGGGCATAGTCAGCAATGAAGAAAAGAAGGGACTACCCTCACTGTTGAGGGTGACCACTCAAGACGACGCATCACATAAGGGTAAAAATGTGATAACAGAACAAGATCCGATGGAGGGACCTAGCCGACTGCCCTCCATGATAGCTACTCCAGCGAGGGGCTTAATAGCTGCCCACAGTGAATAACTACCAAATACTCCACTTTGCATAACACAATGCAGAAATGTGAGCCGAAAGAAATAGAGAGCATTTCTACGACAGGAGCGCAAGCGCCAAAGAAGCATAAGTGATTTTCTTACCCCCATTCCTGAGGGACATATCTACGATCCAGAGTTGAGAGAGACTTTTGCCAGCCTGCCTACTACAGATGAAGAATCAGGATTTCCGACTGGATCAGATGTACACCCGGTCCCAGATATCTTGTGTAGAGGTTGCCCAACATGCAAAGTCGAGATACCAGCGAGGATATCAGTCACGGGTGCATTTGTAAAATGCCCGGACTGCAATGTTCTACATCTACAGCGTTTCAGTACGTTAGAAGAATATACTACAAACACCAACGAGTGTCATAGTCCGGGTTTTGTGGCAAATGAACCGTATGTCCCACTGGGGACGGACTAGCACGCACCACGGAGCCCAGGATCATACATCCCGCTTGAGGCAGAATCTCATATTCCGGATCGGCCAGCACCAGTTTGGATTCCCGCCGAGGCCCAGAGGAAGGAACGTCCTAGACAGCTGCCAGCTCCCGGTATGGTGGAATATTACAAAATAAGCAAGGTAAACAAAAGAGAATTTGAATTCTACAAAAAGGTTAAAGGAAAGTTTATCAACATATTGGAAGGCCTGGAGTTATATACCAAAGTCTTCTTTGAAACTGATGAAAGAAGCATCCTGGATTGCATCTTCAATTTGAGAGATAGAGGTTGAGCAGGCCTTCTCATGGAAAGAACGTACTCCGAGCCGAAGAAGTGGATGTGAGGAAAAGGAAGAATCACCATCCAGTGCGGATGTCGCTACAATTTTACAAACGACAGATAGGGGAATCAACCTAGGATTCTCAGATACAACCAGGTGGATCCATTACCTGCCACTTGCATCCCTAACAGTTGCATTGTCAATATTTATGAAGAAGGTGACTGCATTCCCCCGCACATTGACCGTCATGACTTTGTGAGGCCTTTTTGCACGGTCTCATTCATGAGTTAGAGCAATGTTCTGTTTGGAAAAGAAATCAACGTAATCGGCCCTAATGAATTTAGAGGAGCGGTAGAAATTCCTCTCCCAGTTGGTTCAGTACTTATTCTCAAGGGCAAAGTGCAGACGTGGCCAAACACTGCATACCAGGAGTACGACACCGTAGGGTGTCTGTGACCTTCCGCAGAATGGATGACAATAAGATACCATATGGATTCCAGCTGACTCACTTGCTTTCTTTTACCAGCATGACATATATCTGATGTAATCAGTCTATGATGTACTCATATCTTGAGATGACTCTGAATGCATTTCAGCATGTATTACATGATGTACTCTCTTTGAGGCATTAGCTTACATTTGATCTGTAGTATCTTTATTGAAACAGATTAATGGAAATTTCTCTCAAGTTGTGCCTTTTTGTCAATTGCCTTTTCGTGCGATGGATGAAAGCCGTGAACCATGCAATGATTCAGAGTTCCAATGAACAAAGAACAATACAACGAATTTTCAACAATAAATAAAACACAAATAAAAGATAATTGTAATAAATAAATAATAAAATTTCTTTTGAAAATAAAAAAATTGAACTTAAATCTTTAAAAACAAATTTTGAGAAATTAAATTGTCATAAAAAAACAACAAGAAAATAAAACGAACTTGTTGAGTGGATCCTTCCATTTTGAGAATTTCCTACTCTTTGTGTGCGCGGCACAACCATCGTTATCGGCACTAATTCTCTGCACATCCTCGAGGAATTTCACATTCTGCACAAAACTCCTTGAAGCTCTACAAATCTTCTTCAAAATCAACCTTCCACATAACACACTACCGCAAATTCAACATCGGAAGCTCTTTGTAAATTTCAAATCACATCTTCAAATCAGTACCTAAATCCTATTTCTCATATCTTACATTTCAATTCTTTTATCTTTGAATTGATACTTATGTTTCAATTTTTTTATCTTTGAATCGATACTTACATTTTAATTCTCATTTCTGAATCAGCCCTAAATTCTGATTCTTCACACTTGAGGTCGGACCTTACATTCTGACATTTTCTTTTAAGAATTGACCTACATTTCAATTCTCATTTCTGAATCAGTCATAAATATCTGGTTCTTCACATTTGTGGTCGGACCTTACATTCCGACATTTTCGTTTGAGAGTTGACCAACATTTCAATTCTCATTTCTGAATCAGTCCTAAATTCTGATTCTTCACATTTGAGGTCGGACCTTACATTCCGACATTTTCTTTTGTGAATTGACCTACATTTCAATTCTCATTTTTGAATCAGTCATAAATTTCTGGTTCTTCACATTTGAGGTCAAACCTTACATTCCGACATTTTCTTTTGAGAATTGACCTACAGTTCAATTCTCATTTCCAGATCAGTCCTAAATTCTGATTCCTCACATTTGAGGTCGGACCTGACATTCCGACATTTTCTTTTGAGAATTGACCTACATTTCAATTCTCATTTCCGGATCAGTCCTAAATTCAGATTCTTCACATTTGAGGACAGACCTTACATTCTGACATTTTCTTTTGAGAATTGACCTACATTTCAATTCTCATTTCTGAATCAGTCATAAATTTCTGGTTCTTCACATTTGAGGTTGGACCTTACATTCCGACACTTTCTTTTGAGAATTGACCTACATTCAATTCTCATTTCTGAATCAGTCCCACGTTTCTGATTCATTACATTTGAGGTCGGTCCTTACTCTCCGACATTTTCTTTTGAGAATTGACCTATATTTTTATTCTCATTTCTGAATCAATCCTAAATTTCTTATTCATTACATTTGAGGTCGGTCCTTACACTCCGACTCTCTCTCTCTCTTTCGGGATTGATACCCAAATTTCAAATCCCACCTCGGGGTCAGCACTTACATACTGATTTTTGTCCTTTATAAATACCTGAAATTTCATAACTCAAAATCCACTCTCCGATCCCCAGCGAGAGTCTCTACCCCTTGATTTCAACCAGACTATCACTTGCTAATTCCCCTGCAGAAACAAATCACACACACAACTCAACACATACTTTTAAAGTCTGCTGACTTATGAGTTTGTATTAGTTCTTGTTGATCTCATCGGTCAATGCCAATATGCGCGGTGTGCTTGGCCAAAACACCACACCTATTGGGGGTTCATTTGTTGACCTCATTTTTTGTTGAGGTTTAGTTTTTTTCTCTTTAGTAGCCTAGGGTCTAGCCATATGACTTTTCCTGTTGGATATTCCTAGAAAACTAGACTTGAACCCCTCACCATTAGAAATTCTACCCTCTTTTTTACTTAACTTGAAGTTCCACATATTGCTCCCAACCTCTATGTACTTAGTAGGTGGGGTCACTGTGGGGGAAACTTAGGATGAGTCACCCCTTAGGGTTGCTGGACCTTAGGGTTGACCATGGGTGTTGGTCTGGAGCTAAGGCACTCACTACACTTATTGCACTCACAATCACTCACAACCCTGAACTCAAATTTCTAGCCTAGATCCCTTGATCTTTTGGCATACTCATATAGATGGTTCCCTAAATCTACTATCCATAAGGCTGTGGTTTAGCTAAGACCACTATGTAGAGGACCCAAAATGGGATTTCCTTTGGTCCATGGCTTATTGGTGATGATTGGCACCCCAAATTACCAAAATACCCCTCCATAGCTCAAAATCCCAAAAAATTCCAAAAATTCTCAGAAAGTCCCAAAAAACCCCAAATATTCCCAATTTCATTTCTCTCAATTTGGCCAATTTGACCATCTTTGACCAAAACCACCAAATTGCTTTTTAAAGATCCAAATTTCCCCAAATCTAACTCAAATGTCCACTAATTTGATCTCAATTGACCTCAATTCCAATACCAGACTCAAAATCACTTTTGATGTGACCAAACTAAATCAAATCCAAGCTCAATTGGTCCATGATTTGGGCCCAATTTTGATTTGGGTCCAAACCCCAATTTTAACCATATGACTTAATCTCACCAAATTGAACCCTAAGCCTAGTCAATTGACATTGGTGAAGCCTCAAATCCATTTGATTTTGGCCTAAATCCAAAATTCCCAAATTTAGCCCCAAATTGGCTAAGTCCCCAAATTTCACCCAATTCATTGCTTTAACCTCCAAATTGGCATCCAATTCATGTTGAAAACTCTTTATGAGGTCCCTATTGACCATTTACAACAACCAATTTGGACTTAGCTTAAGGCTAACCCAAGCTAGACCCAAGCCTAGCCCAACATGACCAAATTGATTAAAGTTCAAAATTCCCTCAAATTGACCCTCCAATTGAGCTCAAAAACACTTTCATCCTTCACCAAAGTTGTTTCTTGTGACCATCTACATCAAATGCAATAATCAATAGAGCCAATTGATATGGCTAACCTAGCCCAAACCCAAGTTTTGATCATTTGCACCCACTTGGACCCATACACTAAATGTGACCTAACCACCCTAAAGCCACCAAGTTAACTCCACCACAACCATTAGTTGGACTTAGTGACCAGTCCAAACACCATGAAATCACCTAAATCAAGCCATGGAACAAAGGTCCAGTAAATTATGGGATCTTAGTTCCAAAAATGCCATGCTTAAGATATCTTTGTCAAAATCCAAGCACATTTGCATTAAATTGCTGTGATGGATTCCTCTAGGTTCCCTGAGCTCCTAGCCAACTTCCCCTGGACGGCCAGCCAGCCTAGTTGCGGGAAAAGCCCAAAACGGAGAGCCACTCTCATGGCACCTCACTAAAATCAAACCTAGAGGCCATCTCATCCAAATCAAACTATGGAGCTCCTCTGCCCTCTACCTAAGCACCACATTACACCTCTTGATTGGCCACGACAGCCACCATAACCCCTTTTTTATAAAATGACACCTCCATGGCCGTTAAACAAGGTGCTAAAATTTCCTTAGAGAGGTCTCTCAAAACTTCACACAGAGCTTCCCTAAGATCCCCTCAGTGCCAACCACTTTCCCTCAACCATTCCCATTGTCGGAGCCCAATTTTGAGCTCGAAACCCTATCGGAAACCAGGACAGAAGCCAATACACTTCCAAACTCCACCAAACTTTAATTCCTTATGCCTACACCTTCACAAGAGTGAAAGAATCCAAAGCCCCATCAAATACCCCTTCTACAAAGCCTCTACCATAGCTCTAGACCAACACCCAAATCCGGTCGTGATCGAATTCATACCTAAGCCTTACACCAAGACGAGGGACTTAATCCCTAACCTCCTTGGACCTCAATGAACGTGCCAAGCACCTCTGATCGAAGCCTCCCTTCTCAGAGCAAAGGTATAAAACTTCTCCTTCTCTCGAGCTTATTTTGATTCTCCATTTACTTAAGCTTGATTTCATGGCATCTTAACCGTATGGATATGTTCGTCTCACTTAGACGAGTCCATAGGATCAAACCCGAAGTGATTTGGTTGAGTCTACGCCGAGATCTTAATGTTTTAGTGTGGACGAGCACGGGATCATTCTATCGGGGATGATGAAGGGGAGTCATTCGATCAAGCGTCTATCAAATGGACTGGGCAGATCGAGCCAGACAGCGCTGCGGGACATAAACAACGGGCCGAGTCAGTAGCTACGTGGATGGCGGCATCCAACCAGAGTGCGCCACGCATGCCTTCGGAGCTGCCTAGGATCTAGTCAGCACGCGCTGTTTAAATAGATAATCAGGGCTTTTTCCTATTTATTTAAATACCCTAAACACGCATGCCTTTGGAGCTGCCTAGGATCTAGTCAGCACGCGCTGTTTAAATAGATAAATAGGAACTTTTTCTATTTATTTAAATACCGTTGCACGCGCTGTTTAAATAGATAAATAGGGCTTTTTCCTATTTATTTAAATACCCTTAACTTTATGCCTTCGGAGCCGTCGTAGGTTGAGGTGGCACGCGTAGTTTAAATAGATAAATATGGCTTCTTCTATTTATTTAAATACCCCCAAACTTATAAAATCCTATCTTGGTGTAGAAAAATCACAAAAATAAAATAAAAATACCCTCTTGCTCAGTGAACAGAGAAGAATAATGTAGAATAATTTTCAAATTCATTTCATGCATAAAATATTTTTAATTAATTAAACACTATTTTAAATCATTCGATTGTCCATGCATATTGATACATCACCTTGGCTTGAAATTTTGACATGTTGTAGCCTCTGTGGGGGGAACATGCTCTGATTTTTCTAAAGTCAGATGAGGTTCCTATACAAAGATCTATATTTTTCAAGTTATTTCACATCATTTCTTTAAAATAATCATGGAAATTAGCATATTAGTTATAATATCCCAAGAAATATTTGGAAGGTCCACCATGACTAGAGAAATTTTTGGAAATAATTTCATGGGTCAAGTCATTTAAAACATCCTTAAATTTTTCAAATACTAAATCACTAAATTAATTAATTTTGAAAAATATAAATATTTAAATGACTTGATTTTTTATCTCTACTGTGATTTATGATCCAAAGAACTCATCATAAAAGTTTCAAAATATTTTGAGTCCATGCAATAACTTAAATTGATTTTTAAAGATAAATACCACTCTTAAAATTTAAATGATTTTTAAAAATCACAATGTAACTCAAAAAAATTATGAAACTTAGTTTTTTGAGTTCTCTGTGATCAGGGATACTTTATAAAAAGAAAATTATATTTAAAATAAAAACTTAATTTTTAGCCTATTTTAAACATTTAAAATAATTAAAAATTCATAAAAATCACAAAAATAGTAAAACTCATGGAAATGTTCTAAATTTCTTTCTAATTAATTAGGAATGATTATAATAATTTTCTTGATTTTCTAAATAAAGATATTGAATTTTAAAGCTTTAAAATAACTTTTAAAAGGCTAAAAATAAGTTTTTCACTAAAATAATTTGAATAAATCAAAGAAAAGAGTAAAAAATATAAAATTTGCTCCTATGAGTTCTCTGACATTAGGGATATTTTTCAAAAATATAAAACTTAATTTTCAGCACTTAAAATATTTTATTTTTATTAAATAGCCCATAATTTAAAATAATTCTAATAAATCACAGAAAATTCAAAAAATTATGAAATTTTGTCCAAAGGCTTCTCTAGTCTGGGTATACCTCCAGTAAAAATTTTAAGGGATTATATTTTACCTTGGTCAAGTTAGGCATTTTCTTTGAGAAATCCTATTTTTGCATTAAATAATTATATAAATTAAATTAAACTTTGAAAAATAACATTTCCTCCTTTGATGTCTCAATTGACCCATGAATGAAGTAGGATAAAAATTTCAAAGTCGTTTGAATTGAATTTGACAAATTATGAAGTGTTAAAGCCTTAGGGGCAAATGTGTAATTTTGGAAATTTAGCCTTAATTAACATTTAGGCTTAATTCAAGGAGGGAAATGGGTAACCTCTAGTATTAATCAATTCACTTGATGTTTGAAACATAAAGGGGTTAATTGGTAGAAACCAATTGCACTTTCTTAATTAAGATTAATAAATTTATAAATTATTAAAATTTGGAAGTTTAATAAAATTAAATGATCCTAGACTTAGGGGTATAAATTTTGAAGTCAATAATTAATCAATTTACTACCCCTATCTTTGATTTTCAAATAAAATCCAAATCATGAATCATGATCACTTAAAGCTTAACCCTTTTTTAAATCTAATTAAGACACTCAACTAGGTTTTAAGGGCTTAGTGGTGACCTAGGTTAAATCAAAAAATTGACTAAATGAGGATTAGAGAAATAAACTTAATTATATCAAATATCTTTGAAATGCCACTAAGCCCAATTAGGTTTAAAAATTTGGTTAAGTGTTCAAATTACACTAACTGGTCACTTTAAGGGTCTTCACCCACATAATTCTTAGATTGAATGATAAATGATAATTACCCCTTTCTTAGAAATAATTGAGACATCAATGTTCACTGAGCATTAAGGATATTTACAGGATGAACAATTAAGCAATATAATAAGTTTAAATGGACTGGAGGCTTTTTGCTTGTTGGTGAGATGGAGGCATGGACCTGCTTCCCTCTCTTAACTTGTTGGATACCTCAGAGGCTTATTAAACTTAATATTATTTGCTTAATAAAATCATTCTCAATTAAACTTTTAAGGACTCACCAAAATATGACATAGAGTTAGGAAAACCCCTCAGAACTCTTATTTTTCTTGCTCTTCATAAATGTCGTAACATGCATTTTATGTTTCAGGTGGTTGAACGAGAAGACTCGCCAGGTACACTTTTACAGTTTTCAATATTGTCCTTCTTGTACTTTCGTACTGTACTTTTATACCTGTTTGCATGTTAAACAATGATGTCACCCTGCATGAAAACTAAAATTGCCAGGATAGCCACATAACCATAACCAAAACCAAAATCTAAAATCAACCAAGATAAAATTCACCTCCACAACATTCAAAATATAAAACAACTCAATATTTAATCGCAAACATCACAAAAAACAACTTCAACTAAATTAAAACATCTCTATTGGATGATCGGGAATCCCTCGGAGGAGGTAACCTACGGTTGCTAACGAGGCTTCCCATGGTTTAAATGAAATTATGGAACTCATTAAGTTGGTTTTAGTAAGTTCATTTGGACTAAGTGAATCCAATAGAAAATAGTGATGCCGGAACGAGGGAACCGTAGGATCCTAACCGGTGTTGCTCTAATTAACTTTAATATTCCCTATAAAAAATTTTTAAAGAACTTCAACCATATAGCCACCTGACTTGAAATTATAACTTGACACACTAGATAACTCAAACTCGTTGCAGCAAGGAGCTTGGAGCTAGCTTGGTGGGCAGCACGGCCATCTTCAACAGCAAAATCCGTCTTCCCCAGCCAAACCAATTTTTCTATCTTAAACTTAAAACAACAAAGTCATAAGACTTCGAGGTTGATTGCTTATGCAACGTAAATCCTCACATCATCTTTAGGCCTTTTTATAGCTCTGCTATACAACATAAGCCCTAACTCGTCTTAGGATTTCGAGGTTGTCGTTTGTCACGACGTAAACCCTCACATCTTCTAGGCTATTTGTGTGATCTTTTCACACGAATGTAAGCCCTAACTAAGAAAATTGACAGGATGAAACACCTAAATATTTCTCCTCAAAACTGAAGCCAAACATTAGGATAGCTCGGGAAGTCACCAGAGTTCTCCTCTGGATCCATGACATCCCCTAGTTCTTCTTTCTTTGGATTCTACAATAAAA
>JXCR01148724.1:43286-64814 GCA_002079205.1 Phalaenopsis hybrid cultivar | reverse complement strand
TAAACTATGAAAATTATGGGGTCAGTTTGACTTCATCTTTTTCAAAACTAATTTTTTTAAAAAACGTCCTTCCAAAGCGGGCAACGGGATTTCAATTCCGATGACCGACAGCTTCTTACGGGCAAACCCCACACCAAAAATAGTGCTGACAAAGATATAAGAAAATGGGCTTAATACTGCACCCCCATATTGTTTCTCATTTTGGTCATTATTTTCATTTCATCGTTACTCATAGTGCATCTCAGTTCATCCTCCAAGTAGAAAGAGTAAAGGGGGGTTTTGGAAAATTGAATTGATCACTCTCGAAGTATTGCCCAAACACTTGGGATTGCTGATGTGGGAAAGGATTCCATGAATTCCTTTATGTTTTATGTGTCTTTTTGGATGAAATTGCACTTCAACAAAATGAATTTTTATATTTTTTCTTGCAGGTATAACAGGTATGAGGGGTGGAACAAATTGGAAGATACATGGAGCGAAAATAAGTTGAAATGGAGCAAAAAGCTACATAGTGGGTTGGGCCCTTGGTGCTAGACTTTTGGGACGCCTAGGGACCAATATCAGTAACCAAGAAGTTGGCGCCTAAGCAGCAGCCACTAGGCACGAAGGCCTCATATGTAAAGAACAAGGCATCGGCATCAGAAAAGTTGAGCGGCTAGGCGCCATAATCGAACATGTGTGGTTACAAAAGTTTGACCCACCTGTTTGAAGCATCATTTGGGTGGACCAGAGGCAAATTGAACAGAGGATTTTAAAGGCTATTTAAGGAATGCTTGAAAAGTTTTACATATAGAGTCTTTTGAGAGTTTTTAGAGAGATTCGAGAAGAAGACTTAGGGAAGTTCCACTGATCATGAAGCAAATATCCTTAGAGTGGAATGCTTGCCCTAGGCTAGAGAGAGCAAGTCTAGAGTAAGGAATTTAAGATGATTTGAGTGTTAAAGTAAGGAGAGACTATAGGAAAGCAACAAGGGCATTTTTTGAGCATTCTCAAGGTGGTATTGAGGGAGAGAGATAAGTATTATCGTGTTTAAGTATTTTGGTTTTTTGTAAATACTTTGGTAAGTGGAGTCTCTTGATTTCAATGAAGTTGTTGTGTTTTCTCTATGTTTTCTGAGTAATCTACTCTACCTTCTCCTCGTGGTGATGTAGTAAGATGTGTAGGCATATGGAAATGATTTTAAATTTTCTTTAATCTTTTAATGTGATGATTCTCCTTCAAGTTTTCAATTATCTATTATTCTGACCAAATGATTTTTAAAATCTATTGTGAACCCATAATGACTCGGGAGAGCTAAGACATAAAAAATTAGAAGGATCACACTAAGCTATGGGATATGAAGTAGAAGTATGCTATAGGGAGATGCAAATAGATAGCAAGATAATCGTTGTTGGATTCAAAGTAGGGCTTAAGAAATTAAAGCCACTTTAACCAAACTTTTTTATGCACTCGGGAGATGGTAAAGAATATAATTGCTCATATTTGTCACTAACCTTATTTCAATTTGTTTTTTTTTATTTTCTACACTCCATTACTATCACATCAAGGGAAGGTAGCTTAAACACCTGATTATCACCAATTAAAGTAGGATAATTATAATTTTTGTAAAACTAAACTTTAAACTCGTTTGCATTGCACTAAGGATTGTTAACATAGCATAAGTTTCTTTAAATTCCAAATTAAGGATGAATTAAGTAGGCTAGAACCTTTGTTAAATTACTTCACCCCACTTCTCTATAGGATCGACAATCCAGACTAAAAAGAACCCCCAATACTAATTTAACTGTGCTCTTGCGTAATCCATCGAGTGTTAAAAGCATTTGCCAGGGGGTCAAACTTTTCTGGCGTCGTTGTCGAGGAACAATAGTGAAGAATTTAGGAGAGTTTTAGTTGAAATATTTGAACTTAGATATGAAAATTTTTAAAATTATTTTGTTTTTGTTTGTTTTACTAGTTGTTTATGTGTAAATCTACTAGTGAACCTTTAGTTATTGAATGCATATGATAGGTCCATTAGAAATTGAACTTACGACGCAATACTAGAGAGAATTATTCGGAAAATTTAGAAACATAAAAAATTAATAAACTTGAAGAAGAAATGATGAATGATCAGCATATTAACATAGATACTGAAGAATCAATTAATTAATGAACTTGAAGAAGAAATGATGAATGATCAACATATTAACATAGATACTCAAGAATCAATTAATGAGCATCATAACACACAAAGACCATTAAGGGATTTGTACTAATCCTACAACAGATAAAATTCACTTAAGTATTCAAACTCCTGCTGTAGAAGCCTACGCTTTTGAACTTAAGCCTACTTTATGCAAATTGTGTATAACAACTAATTTGGGGGAACCCCGTCTGAGGATCCAAACTTACATTTGACTAGTTTTTTAGAATATTGCACCAAATTTTGCTATAATGGTGTTTCCAATAATGTTGTTATGCTTAGGCCTTTTCCTTTTTTCATTAAGGATAAAGCCAAAATGTGATTAAATTCATTATCACATGGATCTATTATAACATGCGATGAACTAGCCCAAAAATCCTTAGCCAAGTATTTATCGCCTTCAAAAACAATGAAATGAAGAAATGATATTACTTCATTTTGTCAATATGAAGATGAGTCGATATACGAGGCTTGAGAGAGATCTAAGGAACTTTTAAGGAAGTGCCCACATCATGCTTTGACTGACTGGCTGATTGTCCAGAATTATTATAATAGTTTAGTAGGATTCCTTAGATCTATTATTGATGCTTCCACTGTTGGTTCACTCATGTCAAAGCCATTTGATGAGTCCATTCTCTAATTGAGGAGATGGTTACTAAAAACTTCCAATGGCCTGCTGAGAAAGTAAACCCGAAGAAGGTACCTAGCATACATGAAACAGATGTGCTTTTAATTCTAACTTCTCAGGTAGCAGCTATATCTACGAAGTAAGACCAATTAGGGATGAGTCAACCTCAATTACCACTAGTAATTGACAAAAATTTCATTTGGACAATTGGTTGACACTAACAATTCATCAAATGAGACTCTAAAAGTGATAAACAATCAACATAACAATCTTTATTCCGATTTCTACAACTTAGATTGGAAGAACCACTGTAACTTTAACTAGAATAAAAATTTTGGTGGAGGAAACCGACAATAGAGTAATGATCAATAAAATCCTATGGGGGGATCAAAACCAAGTTAATTCTAAATTTAGACTTCTTATCCTCCTGGATTTACCTAGAACCCATAATTTAAGGAGAAGAAAGTGTCATTGGAGGAAGTTATTTTGCAAATCCGAAATCAACTGCAGAGTCAAGGTACTACTACAAGAAATATTGAAAACTAGTTGAGGTAGATTACCAACTCGCTTAGCAATCATCCTCATGGAACTCTTCCTAGCAATACCAAGATTAGCCATAAAAATAAGAGTAGTGAGCATATTAAAGCTATGAAGTTAAGGAGTGGAAAAGAGTTAGAAGATGTAGTTCAGAGGAATCTTGAGTTTGAGAAAGAGCATTTATAGCTTGAAAAATCTAAGGAAAATATTCCTAAGAAATTAGAGAAACCAGTTTCACCAACTCGAATTAACTTAGAAAAACCTTCACCTTCCTTTCCTTAAAGACTGTAACAACAAAAACTAGATCAATAATTTTTGAAAGTTTTAGAAGTTCTTAAGAAATAAATAATTAATATTCCTTCTACTAAGACTCTAGAGCAAATGCCTAGTTATGTAAAGTTCATGAAAGACATCCTCAATAAAAAGAGGAAGTTAGTGAGGAGTGCAACATTATGATTTGAAAAAGCTTCCTTAAAAACTTGAGAATCTTGGGAGCTTTACTATCCTTTCTGCAAATAGAGAAAGATTTTATGACAAAGCTTTATGTGATCTTGAAGCAACTATAAACTTTATGCCATTATATATCTTCAAAAGGTTAGGATTAGGAGAAGTGTCTCCTACTACTTTAAGCCTTCAATAGGTTGATCGATCGATCACTTATCTAAAAGGGGTTATAGAAGATGTTCTTGTTAAAGTGGATAAATTGGACATGAGGTGGATACAAAAATTCACATCATACTAGGTAGGCCTTCTCTAGCCACTAGACGAGCAATGATAGATGTGTAGAAAGGTGAATTAACAATGAGAGTAAATGATCAAGAGGTAACTTTCATTGTATTAAATTCTATGAAGAATCCTTCTAAGAGAAATGAAGATATGTTTTTTTGGGTGGATTTAATTGATTATTTGTCTAGTATCCATTTCCAATAAAAAAATGAAAGTAAATAAAAAGAGCAAAATTTGGACAAGGAGAATATTTTAGATTGTCAGGATGAATCTGCTCCATTGATTGTTGTTAACTCAAAAGTTGTTCAAGAGAGGTTTTAGATTCTTGATACAACAGAAAATAGTAATCCTCTTGTTCCTTCTATTGAGGAACCCCCTGAACTTGAAATGAAAGTGCTTCATAAATACCTAAAATATGCTTACTCGAGAAAGTCATCTATATTACATGTTATCATATCCACAGATTAAACTCATTAGCAAGAATATAAATTAATGGAAAATCTGAGGAATTATATATATAAAAAAAGCTTTTGGATGGAACTTAACGGATACTAAATGGATTAGTCCCTTTAAATGTATGCATAATATTCTGATGTAATAAAACCATAAACCTAGGGCAGATCCTCAACAAAATTAAGCCCAATAATGAAAGATGTCGTTACAAAGGAAATTTTAAAATGAGCAGATGTAAGTATCATTTATCTTATATCAGATAGTGCAAGGGTTAGCCCTATCCATTGTGTTCCTAAGAAAAGAGAAGTGATAACATCTATTAATGAATAAAATTAATTAATTCTAGCCAAACATGTCACTGTGTGACACATATGTATTGATTATCAAAAATTAAATTATGCCACAAGAAAAAATCACTTATGTTTACCTTTTCTGGATCAGATGCTAGATAGGCTAGCTATCCTTCTATATTTTTTGGGTTTTAAATGAATATTACTAGGTATCATAAATACCTAAATCTCCAGAGTATTAAGAGAAAATAATGTTCATAAGTCCTAAAGGGACTTTTGCTTTTCGTGAATGTCTTTTGGGTTATGTAATGCACTGGCAATATTTCATTCGTGTATGATGTCAATTTTCTACAACCAAATTGAGAAAGAGATAGAAGTTTTTATTGATGATTTCTTAGTGTTTGACTATACATTTGACTTTTGTCTGGATCATCTTGCGTAGGTGCTAAAATGCTATGATGAGACTAATTTTGTTCTCAATTGAGAAAAATATCAATTTATGATTTCAGTAGGAATTGTTTTAGGTCATAACATATCTTTAAAAAGAATGGAAGTAGACCCAGCAAAAGTACAAGTTAGTGAAAAACTGCCACCACCCACTAATGTTAGGGGAGTTTGAAGTTTTCTTGGACATTCTGAACTTTTTAAAAGATATATAAAAGATTATTCTAAAATCACCAAATATCTATTTCATCTCTTGAAAAATTTGTCCTATTCAACTTTTACTAAGAATGTTTAAAAGCCTTTAACACTTTGAAAGTAAAGTTAGTCGCTCCTCATATCATTATCTCTCCCGATTGGGGGAGACCACTTGAACTAATGTGTGACACAAGTGACTATACTATTAGAGCAATTTTAGGACAACATGGTATTTAAGGCTATATAATATGCCAGAAAGACTCTTAATGAAGCTCAAATTAATTACACTACTAATGGGAATGAGTTTTTGGCGATAGTATACACCTTTGATAATTTAGATCTTATCTTATTAGAACTAAATGCACTACTTATACTGAACATTATGTTATTCATTATATAATTTTGAAAAAGGACACAAAGCCCAAATTAATCAGATGGGTCCTTTTAATGCAAAAATTTGATATTAAAATAGTAGATCAGAAAGACTCTGAAAATCAAATAGCAGATCATTTATCAAGAATTGATCAACAAAAATTTTGTGCTTATGAAGAAGAGATTAATGAGAATTTTCCTAATAAGCATCTTTTCGCTTTTAATGGAAGGCATATTCCATAGTATACTGACATAGTTAATTTCATAGTTAGCAATATTATACCCGATGGTCTATCATACTATCAATGGAAAAAATTTATCCATGACACCAAATATTATTTTTTGAATGAATCGTATTAGTATAGGAAATGCAATGAGAAAGTGATGGGGAAGGTGTATACCTATAAGGGAAACCCTTGAAATTATTCAAAAATGTCACGACTCTAAATTTGGGGGGCATTTTGGAGTTTATAAAACTACTTATAAGATTTTATAATTTGGATTTTACTGTCTTACTCTATTTAAGGATGTGAACATATATATCAAGTCTTGTAATCGATGTCATATAGTAGGTAACATTTCTAAGCGCGATGAAATGCCACTAAATTTCACTTTGGATATTGAAATTTTTGATTATTGGGGATCAGATTTTATGGGGCCCTTCATACCTTTGTNCTTCTAAATTATTCTTGTTCATTCATTCATGCTAGTGTTGCTTGATGTGTTAAATCTATTATATGCAAATCACTTTAAATAATCTGTATTCATAATACATTAGGTCTACCACTTTACCTTTCTAATCGTGTAACACTGATATAATCTGCTTGCCTAATAGACACTTTCTCACCCTTTCGCTACTCCTCCTGCTAATATACTGATTTCACATTTTATAAATTTGAAAAATATAAACCAAATAAATTACCACAAGAAAATAAAACTAATGTCTCTCAATCCGCAGTTTGATACCATTCCCATTATTCAAGTAAACAAGTAAAACATCTATTGATTTAATGTAGCACTCAAAACAACACGCTTCCTTTGGTCTGTAAGATTACATTATCAGATCGTTTCTTAAATTAAACACATGCAAAATTTAGCTCTAGTAATTCCCAACTATAAACCCCCTACCACCACCACCAAGCTTTCAATCACTGTTTCTTAACGTCAAGAAAAATAGAATATAAAAAATTGTGCACAATATATGAAAAATTTTATGTTTTCATATTTTATATTCCCTTTTTCACACATTACATCATGCAATTTAGATACACGCGGAAAAGAAAGGAACATACATAACTTTACTTCATACCAACACTTTTGGGTTGGTATAAGGATGATGGTGGCAATGGTGGTAATAGTGATGGCAGCTAAGTGGTAGAGATAAAGAGGTTGATGGAGATGATGTGGCTATTTATTATTTAAGCAATTCTACGATATATTGAGCTAGCTTACAAATAGTTGGGATAAGTCTTCTGGTGATAAAGATTACGCAAAAACAACTATATATAATAAAGCAAGTGTATGAATACATATCATATGATTCATATCTACATATGCTAGAGTGTAAGAAGTTCGATAGGAAAAGAGTATTAATTCAGAAGAGAAAAGAAAATCAGTCCTATGAAAACAAACTTACTCTTGCTCGCATAGCGACTGCACGGCCACGCCCAACACCAAGAGAAGACCCTTTTCCCTTTACCATATCCAAATTGTCAGTGTGAGCTCCTCTGGCTCGAGATCAATGAAACAAAAGACAAAATTTAATAGAAAAGGAAACACGGATTGACTGCATACCCTGATTCTTGCATCCAAACGTTTGAACATTGGCGCATTCTTTANTATATATATATATATATGGATAGCCCCTTTAACTTTAACTGACATATGATAAAACTTTACCATTAGTCTTCATGGTTCACCTTATTGCATGATACCTAAAGCACTTTTCTAGCCACCCAAGGATAGCAATAGAAGCTATATTATCACATATTTCACCATAATTTTGTATTCTACGAATTCAAACTTATCATACCTATATATTATTTTATCTTCAAACAATTTTGACTAATAATTATTAATATCACACCAGCTAATTTTACATATCATATACTAAACTTTTTGTTTCATTAAATCTAAGACATTTATCTTTTTGGCATTCACATTGTCACAATTTTTCACATATTTCAGCAATCACTCATAGTCAACACACCTCACGTTGAATATCCTTGGCAAGATACAAGTAAATACAAACTCATTGTTGATCCTTGAGGCAAATTCATAAATCTTTGGTACTTTTTTATCATTCCACAACTATTATCACTTGTTAATATTTCATTGCATAGATATTAAATACTTCACTATAAGTTTGACACATCTTCTTTAATGTGTCTTGCATCAACTACAATAATAATCAATCATATGCCTTATCAAATCATTAAAATTCAACAAATCATGCAAATTAATTGCCTTAACATAAATAATTTTCATAAAACTTTATCGTGTGAAAAATCAAAGGGACATTTACATAAATACCACACAATTATTATGTATTTACATATCTAGCACCTAAAATTTAATATTAACATTCATAACACTCAAATATTTAACATCATGTCAAACATACAATTTTACTAAAATTTTAAAAGTAATTGCACTTCAAACTATATATGTATTAGATATGTGAATTCATAAGAATTGTGTAGTNCACATATTTCACCATAATTTTGTATTCTACGAATTCAAACTTATCATACCTATATATTATTTTATCTTCAAATAATTTTGACTAATAATTATTAATATCACACCAGCTAATTTTCCATATCATATACTAAACTTTTTGTTTCATTAAATCTAAGACATTTATCTTTTTGGCATTCGCATTGTTACAATTTTTCACATATTTCAGCAATCACTCAAAGAATAGAAGTATATCATCTGCAAAAGCCACAAGTCAACACACCTAACGTTGAATATCCTTGGCAAGATACAAGTAAATACAAACTCATTGTTGATCCTTGAGGCAAATTCATACTTTTTTTATCATTCCACAACTACTATTACTTGTTAATATTTCATTGCATAGATATTAAATACTTCACTATAAGTTTGACACATCTTCTTTAATGTGTCTTGCATCAACTACAATAATAATCAATCATATGCCTTATCAAAATCATTAAAATTCAACAAATCATGCAAATTAATTGCCTTAACATAAATAATTTTCATAAAACTTTATCGTGCGAAAAATCAAAGGGACATTTACATAAACACCACACAATTATTATGTATTTACATATCTAGCACCTAAAATTTAATATTTACATTCATAACACTCAAATATTTAACATCATGTCAAACATACCATTTTACTAAATTTTTAAAAGTAATTGCACTTTTTACAAGTCTATAACACCAAGGTGTTATAAATGTATATATCAAACTATAGGTATTAGATATGTGAATTCATAAGAATTGTGTAGTGTGTATGTAAATTCCCAAAATCAAATTAACTCTCTGAAAATAACATAATTATTTTAAATCTTTGTTCCATTAAGCTCTCCCGGAACATCATTGGATATTTAATACATCCACTAATAATATAATCTTGGCCATCTATTTTTTTCTTGAATACAGGAACCAAACAACATTTCTCCAATCACTTTGCGTCTCACTCCGCCAAATCTCATTACTAATGATTGATCTATTTTTAAAGTCATAAAATTTTTATGATAATATTCTTGAAGGAACAAAACATATTTTCTAGAATCAAGTTGGGCTCAACAGCAATATTCCTAAACATATTCTATGAATCCTTTGGACAACCAATTTCCTAGCAACTTCATTGATGTTCAAATCACCACCAAAAATTATCACTTATATCCAAATACACGTAGAAGTAATTCATCCATCAATTCCCTTTTTTTAGTGCAACTTTTGGAGCATAAAGATGCATGTGTAGTCTTCTAGAAATAAGCTTAATAATAGTAATCATACTAATAACCTATCTACTAAAGAAAATTTCTTGTTTTCCTTTGCTTCTCCATTGCCTTCATAATTTCATTCCCGTTATTAAGCTCCTAGCATAAAATAGCTTATAATCTACCCAGCCTCATATGTTGCCTCCTTCCAAANGGGCGACGGGATTTTGATTCTGGTGACCGACAGCTTCTTACGGGCAACCCCACAAACCAACCCGAAATAACGTCGACAGTTCCACAGTACTAGGAAAAGTTCTTAATGTTCGATTATTAAGCACAGTAGCGATATGTCCCAATTGGTTTTCAATATTTTTAATAGTAGTTCCTTGATTTTGCAATTGATTTCCTTGAATTTGTAAATGATTTCCTTGATTTTGCAATTATTGACCCATGTTTAATACCAGCTCTTCCATAGAATNCTATGCAAAATATGGGGTCAGTTTGATTTCAAACTTCAACGTCCTTCCGAAGCGGGTGACGGGATTTTGATTCCAGCAACCGACAGCTTCTTATGGGCAACCCCACAACCAAACCATCCCCAAAATAACGCCGACAATGGCATAAAAGCTAGCAATCTTTCAAAAGTCTTTAATATATCGTATGTAGAATCCAACATGTCCTAAAAAACTCCTAATTTCTCTTACATTTATTTGATAAGTTAAATTTTCGATCACTTGAATTTTAGTAGGATCTACTTCCATACCATTTTATGATATTTGATGGCCTAATAAAATTCCTCCTACTACTATAAATTGGCATTTTTCCTTGTTAAGGACTAAATTTCTTTCGTCACAATGCTTAAGAACTTTGGATAAATGTTCTAAACATGAGTAAAATGAAGTTCCAAACACTAAAAAGTCATCCATGAATACTTCAATCCNTTGTAGTGGAATTGTTATTCCAATTAAAATTTGGATGATTCTTCCAACCTAGGTTATAATAATTCGAATAAGAATTGTTGGGTCTATTAATAGCATTTAAAGTCTCATATGAAGGTTGAACATCCACAAATTGCTAATGAATTCTCTTCCATCATAGTAGGTGTTGGAGAATAATTCATTACATAATGATCTAATTTCTTCTTCCATCATAGGAGGTGTTGAAGAATAATTCATCCCATAATGATCTAATTTCCTTGATATTACTTCCATCATAGGAGGTGTTGAAGAATAATTCATCCCATAATGATCTAATTTCTTTGATATTGTCCATCATAGGAGGTGTTGGAGAATAATTCATCCCATAATTATCTAATTTCTTTGATATTGCAGCAATCTACGAAGCTAACATAGATATTGCATCAAAATCATGGATACTAGCTACTCTTTTAGGATTTATCGATTTAGAGGGCCATTGAAAATTGTTGGTAGTCATCTCTTTTATTAATGAATAAGCCTCATCAAAATGTTTTGACATTAAAGAACCAACAGCCGCAGCATCTATAATCGATCTAAGAGATCCCACAAATCCATTATAAAAAGTTTGAATTATCAACCAATCTGGTAATGAATGATGAGGGCACTTCCTAAGAAGATCTTTAAATCTCTCCTAAGCATCATATATTGACTCTACATCAATCTGACCGAATGATGTTATGTCATTTCAAAGTTTAGCAGTTTTGGATGGAGAGAAATATTTGGAAAGAAATTTCTGTGAAAGTTCTCCCCAAGTTCTAATAGATCTAGGTGCTAATGAATTTAACCATCTTGTGAAAGTTCTCCCCAAGTTCTAATAGATCCCGGTGCTAACGAATTTAACCACATCTTAGCATTATCCCTCAATGAAAAAAGAAAAAGTCTAAGTCTAACAGCATCGTTTGAGACTCTATCATATTTAAAATTAGCACATAGTGCTAAAATCTAGCGAGGTGTAAGTTTGGATCTTCATTTGGTGTACCTCCGGATTGTTTTGTACCATTTGGATAATAGCAGGTTTAAGCTCAAATGAATTAGCAGCTACATCGAATTTTGGATAGATAAGTGAATTTCATCTGCTGTAGGATTTGCATAATCTCTTAAGGGTCTAGATGATAGATAAGTGAATTTCATCTGCTGTAGGATTTGCATAATCTCTTAGGGGTCTAGGTTGGTATTCATTCTCCATTCCTTGATTGTTCATGTTGTTTTCCATTGTATCAGAATTTCTAGGTTCTCTTATTAATCTTTTAATCTTTCTAACAGTGCGTTCTAATTCCGAATCGTAGGGTATAATATTTTCAGGTCAAAATTTACGCATACAATTTGAAATCAGTACACAATAATATAATTAACTAAATATAAAAATAAAATGCAATTCAAGTAAAAATTTTCTAATAATCCTAATTTTTTTATTACTCTAATTGTGATTTGACTCACTCAATCACTCCCCAACAACGGCGTCAAAAACTTGACCGACTTTTTTATAAACCAATAAATACAAGAATTTGACAACGCTACTAGAAGATTTCAATCCCCAGCAACGACGCCAAAAACTTGACCGACTTTTTTATAAACCAACAAATACAAGAATTTGACAGCGCTACTAAAAGATTTAAATCCCCGACAACGGCGCCAAAAACTTGACCGACGACTTTTTATATGCTTAAAATATAAGATAAATATGGACGTAATAAATATTCATTAATTGTAAAGTCACTTATCAACGCAAGTATATGTATCGTTCAAGTAATATAGGGCTCTAATGGAGTCCTAGATATCAATCCCACAGGGAGTGGTTTAGAATTGCGAACTAAGATTTTAGAAAGGCAATACTTTAGTCACAACAACGAAGTTCAATTTGTGTATCTGTCACTAATAGGAAATTGAAATAAATAGGAAATTTTAATAACTATTAAATAACTAATGATGCTAAGGAGAGGTGCGGCAATTTAATAAATATGTAATTTTAAACTCTTAAATAACTAATTTTACTAATATGTCACTAATAGACAATTGAAATAAATATGTAATTTTAATAACTCTTAAATAACTAATTACACTAATGAGGGTAGGCAATTGAAATAAATATATAATTTTAATAACTATTAAATAACTAATTATGCTAATGAAGGTTTTATAGGCAATTGAAATAAGTAAATAATTTGAATAACTAATAAATAACTAATGATAGAAAGTTAGGGTTAATAATAGACAATTGAAATAAATATGTAATTTTCTTAATAACTCATAAATAACTAATTATGCTAATGAGGGTTTAATTGAAATAAATATGTAATTTTAATAATTATTAAATAATTAATTATACTAATGAAGGTTCGACGTGATGTTCAATATATAAAAAAACAATAAATAACTAATGATATAAAGTAGGGTTTAATTGTGATATTCAATATATAAGAAAACATAACTAATAAAAAACTAAAGATAGAAAGTAGGGTTTAATTTGTGATATTCAATATATAAGAAAGAATCCTTCTCCTTGTCAAGAAATTATAGTGAATGGATAAAGTGAATTAGTTCAAATTATATTGCATGGATAAAGTGAATTAGTTCAATTTAGATTGTGTCAAATAGGAGCATACCTATTCTTTACCAAATTATAGTGAATGGATAAAATGAATTAGTTCAAATTATATTGTGCTAAATATCTAATGATATAAAGTAGGGTTTAATTGTGATATTCAATATATAAGAAAGCATCCTTCATAGATAATTTTAATAACTAATAAGTAACTAATGATAGAAAATAGGGTGTAATTGTGATATTCGATATATAAGAAAGTAACTAATTGTACTAATAAAGATTTTAATGTGATATTCAATATATAAGAAAACATCCTTCTCCTATTAAATAACGAATGATACTAATGAGAGTTTAAATGTGATATTCAATATAAGAAAGCATCTTTCTCCCAAGAAATTATAGTGAATGGATAAAGTGAATCAGTTCAAATTGTATTGTGCCAAATAGGAGCACAGAAATTATAGTGAATGGATAAAATGAATTAGTTCAATTTATATTGTGCCAAATAGGAGCATAACTATTCTATAGTGAATGGATAAAGTGAATCAGTTCAAATTGTATTGTGCCAAATAGGAGCATACCTATTTTGGATAAAATGAATTAGTTCAATTTATATTGTGCCAAATAGGAGCATACCTATTCTTTACCCATCTAATGTGATATTTAATATATAAGAAAACATCATTCTCCTTGTCAAGAAATTATAGTGAATGAATATTCAATATATAAGAAAGCATCCTTCTCCTTGTCAAGAAATTATAGTGAATGGATAAATTATTCAATATATAAGAAAGCATCCTTCTCATTGTTAAGAAATTATAGTGAATGGATAAAGTGAATCCAATATATAAGAAATCATCATTCTCTTTGTCAAGAAATTATAGTGAATGGATAAAGTGAATTGGTTATAAGAAAGCATCCTTCTCCTTGTCAAGAAATTATAGTGAATGGATAAAGTGAATTAGTTCGGAAAATATCAAAATTATAGTGAATGGATAAAATGAATTAGTTCAAATTATATTGTGCTCAAATTATAGTGAATGGATAAAATGAATTAGTTCAAATTATATTGTGCTAAATATCTAATGATATAAAGTAGGGTTTAATTGTGATATTCAATATATAAGAAAGCATCCTTCATAGATAATTTTAATAACTAATAAGTAACTAATGATAGAAAATAGGGTGTAATTGTGATATTCGATATATAAGAAAGTAACTAATTGTACTAATAAAGATTTTAATGTGATATTCAATATATAAGAAAACATCCTTCTCCTATTAAATAACGAATGATACTAATGAGAGTTTAAATGTGATATTCAATATAAGAAAGCATCTTTCTCCCAAGAAATTATAGTGAATGGATAAAGTGAATCAGTTCAAATTGTATTGTGCCAAATAGGAGCACAGAAATTATAGTGAATGGATAAAATGAATTAGTTCAATTTATATTGTGCCAAATAGGAGCATAACTATTCTAAATTATAGTGAATGAATAAAGTGAATCAGTTCAATTTTGAAGCATCCTTCTCCTTGTCAAGAAATTAAAGTGAATGGATAAAGTGAATTAGTTCAAATTGACTTCTCCTTGTCAAGAAATTATGGTGAATGGATAAAATGAATTAGTTCAATTTATATTGTGCCAAATAGGAGCATACCTATTCTTTACCCTTTGGTCCAGGCATAAAGAACATTGACTAATCCTAAGCTTGTTTACTGAACCTGCGGCTAGGCTGGGAGGATACTGGCTCTCACTTCAGAGCTCCCACGTTCCCCTCGCCTGAGGGCTAACATCTACACTTCAACACCCAAACGATAGGATTGAATTGAGCTCCCACGTTCCCCTCACCTGAGGGCTAACATCTACACTTCAGCACCCAAACGATAGGATTGAAATTGGGATTTTAGTCTGTCACTCTAAAATCTCCAATTCTACGCCTCATAATATTATTTCCCAATTTATTTGCAGNTTCTTAATAACACTAATTTGCCCCTTTAGGATCTTCACCCACATAATTTTCAAATTAAAAGGTAAATGCCATAATCCTCAAATACATCTTTTAGCCATTTGTACAATCCTGTTGTACAATCAAGCCCTAACTCGTCTTAGAATTCCGAGGTAGTCATTTGTCACGACTTAAATCCTCACATCTTCAAGGTTATTTGTGTTGATTGCTTCACACAAATGTAAATCCTAATAAATAAAAATTGCAGGATGAAACATCTAAATGATTTCTCCTAAATTGAAGCCAAATAATAGGATAGCTTGGGAATTCACCAAAGTTCTCCTTCGGATACATGACTTCCTCTAGTGTTTCCTCCTTCGACTCCAAAACAAAATGTTCCAAATTTGAACCAATCCCCTTTCACACTTCTTAGTCCGATATATTTGAAATTTCCTTACCATTTGAACTCCTTGAAGGTATCGAGAGTATTCAAAGTATGAAAATGTTCCAAAATTTGAACCAATCCCCTTTCACACTTCTTAGTCCGATATCTTTGAAAAGCAACAAAATGTTCCAAAATTTGAACCAATCCCCTTTCAAACTTCTTAGTCCGATATCTTTGAAATATTAAATGTTTCAAATTTGAACCAATCCCCCTTCACACTTCTTAGTCCGATATCTTTGAGATGTATTTACCATTTGAACTCCTTGAAGATAATTTTTCTTGATTTTTATCGAGAGTATTCTTAGGTAACTTTTGTTACCTAAGATGTAATTAACTATAGGGGCTTCCTTTATCGAGAGTATTCTTAGGTAACTTTTGTTACCTAAGATGTAATTAACTATAGGGGCTTGGTCCGATATCTTTGAAATGTCCTTACCATTTGAACTCCTTGAAAGTAATTTTTTTTTATTTTATCGAGTATTCTTATGTAACTTCAGTTATCTAAGATGTAATTAACTATAGGGGCTTGCCCTTATAAGTATTCTTAGGTAACTTTTGTTACCTAAGATGTAATTAACTATAGGGGCTTGCCCTTATAGGATGCTTTTCCCGAACGACTCCAAAACAAAATGTTCCAAATTTGAACCAATCCCCTTTCACACTTCTTAGTCAGATATTTTTGAAATGTCCTTACCATTCGAACTCCTTGAAGGTAATTTTTCTTGATTTTTATCGAGAGTGTTCTTAGGTAACTTTAGTTATCTATGATGTAATTAACTATAGTGGCTTGCCCTTATAGGAAGCTTTTATCGAACCCAGCATAATATAAACCCTATTTAATTTCATATATTAAATAGGGGAACTTGTCGGCCAATACATTGGTTTCGANAGCTTTTAAAATGGACGGCTCTTGGTTAAGGCTATCGGGGACGATGAACGGATGCCGTCCATCCTCGCGTGTGTTGAATGAATGGCAGAGATCAAGCCGGATGATTCTATGGAACAATACAGCGCGACGCGTGGCAGCTGACTCGGAAGGCGGCATCAAATGGGAGCACGCCACGTGGCCTTTCGACGGATCCGATGATCCAGTCAGCACACGTTTGAATAAATAAATAGGATATTTAATAAATTCAGAAAATAGCTCCTAAACTTCAAAAATCCATATCTTTGTGTAGAAAATTCACAAAAATAAAATAAAAATACCCTCTTGCTCAGTAAATAGAGGAGAACCTTATGGAAATAATTTTGACATTAATTTGATGCATAAATTATTTTTAAAAAATGAATTAGGGTTAGGGGTTTCTCAATTCTCCATTCATATTGAATTATCACCTTGGCTCTAAATTTCTATATGTTGTAGCCTCTGTCTAGATGCACAATTTGAGTATTTTTCTAAAGATAGAGGAGATCTTAAGACAGAGATCTATATTTTCTAAGTTTTTATGCATTTTTTATTCAAATATATATAGAAAATTTTGTATGGCTTAGAAAATTCTACAAAAATTCATGTAAGTTTCCTATGGCCAGAGTAATCTTAGGACATAATTTTAGATTTTTAAGGATCAAAACATCTCTGTTTTAAGCAAACTCTAATTTGCTTAAAACATTTAATTTGGAGCACACAGAGATCAAAATTGTTTGATTTTTGTTCTCCACTGTGGCTCATGAGTCAGAGAATTCACCATAAAAATTTCAAGTCAATTTGAGATCATTTAATATTTTTAATTGATTTTTAAAAATGACCATCACATTTGAAACATAAATGATATTTTAAAAATCAAAATATAATCCCAAAAATTATGAAACTTAGTTTTTTGAGTTCTTTGATATTAGGGGAATTTAGTAAAAATAAAATATATTTAAACTAAAAACTNGATGACCGACAGCTTCTTACGGGCAAACCCCACACCAAAAATAATGCCGACAGCTTCTGGCGACTCCGATGGGGAGAAGCTTCTCTCTCCATTTAAGTCAAAAATATCTTCATACATCGGTAATGCATTCATGTCCCTCATGAATCAAGATTACCTTTCTTCCGTTGGCATACTTTACCCATTTCTGTCTTGGGAAAGTACGGTCAACTCTTTTGAACTTCAGGATCATCTGTGCAATCATATTTGGACAGAGTGATTCAGAAGGCCATTAAGGACATTCTGATANGATCTTCACCCACATAATTTTCAAATTAAAAGGTAAATGACATTTACCTTATTCTTGGGATAATCAAAACATAAATGTTCACTGAGCATCAGGATATTCAGAATGAATTATTAAGCAACATAATAAAGTTTAAATGAACCCAAGGCCTTTTACCAAACACTAAGAATGAATTATTAAGCAACATAATAAAGTTTAAATGAACCCAAGACCTTTTACCAAACATTAAGAAGGGCATGGACCTGCTCCCTACTCTTAACCTGGTGAATACCTCAGGGATCTATTAAACTTAATATATTTTACTTAATAATAATATCCTTAAAATTTAAGGACCCCCAATACACAGCATAGAGTTAGGAAGGTTTCCAAAACTTTACTTTTGCAACTCTATATACATAAATGCTCTGACATGCATTTTGAGTTTCAGGTGGTGGAACAAGAAGACTCGTCAGGTACACTTTTACAGTTTACAATGTTTTACAGTCTTTCTTGTACTTTCGTACCGCACTTTTATTTATGCTTGTATTTATATACCTGCATAAAAAATATAAAATTGCATAAATCACCCCACAACATTTCAAAAATATAAGATAGCTCAAAACTTAATCACAAACATCACAAAAAATACAACTTCAACTAAGTTAAAATGTCTCTATTGGAAGATTGGGAACCCTCGACACAAAACTAAAATTGCAACTAAATTAAGACGTCTCTATCGGATGATCGGGAATCCCTCGGAGAAGGTAACCTACGGTTGCTAACGAGGCTTCCCACGGTCTAAATGAAATTATGGAACTCATTAATTAACCTACGGTTGCTAACGAGGCTTCCCACGGTCTAAATGAAATTATGGAACTCATTAAGTAACCTACGGTTGCTAACGAGGCTTCCCACGGTTTAAATGAAATTATGGAACTCATTAAGTTGGGTTTCGAGGCTTCCCACGGTTTAAATGAAATTATGGAACTCATTAAGTTGGGTTTGATAAATTCATTCAGGCTTCCCACGGTTTAAATGAAATTATGGAACTCATTAAGTTGGGTTTGATAAGTTCATTTTGCTCATTAAGTTGGACAACTTCAACTAAATTAATACGTCTCTATTGGAAGATCGGGAACCCCTCGGAGGAGGTAAATACGGTTGCTAACGAGGCTTCCCACGGTCTAAATGAAATTATGGAACTCATTAAGTTGAGTTTCGTAAGTTCATTTGCTAAATGAAAGTATGGAACTCATTAAGTTGAGTTTAGTAAATTCATTTGGACTAAGTGAATCCATGAAATTATGGAACTCATTAAGTTGAGTTTAGTACTTCAACCAAATTAAGACGTCTCTATCGGATGATCGGGAATCCCTCAGAGGAGGTAACCTACACTTCAACTAAATTAAAAGGTCTCTATTGGAAGATCGGGAACCCCTCGGAGGAGGTAACCTACGAACTAAATTAAAACGTCTCTATCGGAAGATCGGGAACCCCTCGGAGGAGGTAACCTACGGTTAACTAAATTAATATGTCTCTATTGGAAGATCGGGAACCCCTCGGAGGAGGTAACCTACGGTTTTAACGAGGCTTCCCACGGTCTAAATGAAATTATGGAACTCATTAAGTTGAGTTTAGTAAATTTATTTGGACAAAGTGATTCCAATAGAAAATAGTGGTGTCGGGACGACGGAACCGTGGGATCTTGACCGTTGGCGCTTTAATGAACTTTAATATGCCCATAATAAAATTATCAACTTTAATATGCCCATAATAAAATTTAAAGAACTTTAACCATAGGGTCACATCAACTTTAATATGCCCATAATAAAATTTAAAGAACTTTAACCATAGGGTCATCTGATTTTGAATCAACTTTAATATGCCCATAATAAAATTTAAAGAACTTTAACCATAAGGTCACTTGATTTGATTTATAACCAAATGACCTAGAAAACTTGAACTCTGCTACAACGAAGAGCTTGGAGCTTACATGATCTTTAATATGCCCATAATAAAATTTAAAGAACTTTAACCATAGGGTCACCTGATTTGACATAATAACCAAATGACCTAGAAAACTTGAACTCTGCTACAACGAAGAGCTTGGAGCTTACATGGTAATCAAATGACCTAGAAAACTTGAACTCTGCTACAATGAGGAGCTTGGAGCTTACATGGTGGGCAACCCGGCCATCTTTAAATGACCTAGAAAACTTGAACTCTGCTACAACGAGGAGCTTGGAGCTTACATGGTGGGCAGCTCGGCTAATTCAACAGCAAGAGGATCTACACTATCACATCATTCCTTAGCTTTAAAACAACAAAGCCATAGGAATTTGAGGTAGTTTGCCTAGTGCAACGTGAATCCTCAAACACATCTTTTAGGCATTTGTACAATCCTGTTGTACAATCTAAGCCTTAACTTGCCTTAGGATTCCGAGGTTGTCGTTCGTCATGACCTAAATCCTCACATATTCAAGGTTATTTGTGCTGATTGCTTCACACAAATGTAAATCCTAATAAATAAAAAATTACAGGATGAAACATCTAAATGATTTCTCCTAAATTGAAGCCAAATAATAGGATAGCTTAGGAAATCACCGAAGTGTTCCTTTGGATTCGTGACATCCTCTAGTGTTCCCTCCTTTGGACTCCAAAACAAAATGTTCCAAATTTAAACTAATCTCCTTTCACTTCTTAGTCCGATATCTTTGAAATGTCCTTACCATTTGAATTCCTTGAAGGTAATTTTCCTTGAATTTTATCGAGAGTATTCAAGGTAACTTCAGTTATCTATTGTAATTAACTATAGGGGCTTGCCCTTATAGGAAGCTTTTCTCGAACCCAAAATAATATAAATCCTATTTAATTCCTTATATTAAATAGGGGAACTTGTCGGCCAATACATTGGCTTGCAGACCAAACGGATGTCATAACTTTCTTTAGTTTATTTGATCGAGCCTCACCCTCAACTGTTGTGTTTATCCTTCGGGATAGATACAGGATTTGAGTTAAAATGCTCTTTAATCTAAACTATGAAAATTATGGGGTCAGTTTGACTTCATCTTTTTCAAAATTAAAATTTTTAAAACGTCATTCAGAAGTGGGCAAAGGGATTTCAATTCCGATGACCGACAGCTTCTTACGGACAAACCCCACAAAAAAAATAGTGTCAATAGCTTCTGGCGACTCCGCTAGGGATAAGTTTCTCTCTCCATTTAAGTCAAGGAAAATATATCTTCATATATTGGTAATGTGTCCATGTTCCTCTTGGATCAGATTACCTTTCTTCTATTGGCATACTTTACCCATTTTTGTCTTGGGAAAGTACGGTCAACTCTTTTGACCTTCAGGATTATCTGTTCAACCATTCTGGGACAGAGTAAATCAGAAGGCTATTAAGGACAATCTGATCTTTATATGAGGTCGGACCCCCAATAAGTGTGTAGGTGGACTAGTTCCATCTGGGCATTATGTAAAGTGGGTCCCGTACTGGGTTCTAAAATATTTCAATTTTGCAAATTAAACTAATACTACATAAATTTAAAAAATTTTGAAATTTTTTTTAACCTGGTCTTTAGACTTCCCTTTGTTAGTTTTAGTGTTTGTGCTAAAACTACAACGCCTTGGCCATATAACTAACCTTAGCACTTTCTTTTGCAAAGTTGCTGCAATGACTTACCCGACGCTGACATTCACCTGCAACCTGCCAACAAGCCG
>JXCR01148724.1:0-29603 GCA_002079205.1 Phalaenopsis hybrid cultivar | reverse complement strand
CATGGAGCAAATCCTCCAAGAAAATGATAAAACAGATCCAGAACACTTCCAGACAGACTACATAACAGAATTTTCAATCCGTCAGATTAGAGATGGAAACTTTGTCATAAGAACCATCGTCATCAAAAATATAGAAGACAAAGAAAAAGAAGAATTTTTTTTATAGTACTAGGGGTAGGATAGGGGTTGCCTCTACTAGATATGTTGTCTCGGATTCGGGAGAGAAAATCCTCGAACCCTTGACTTTGTATGATTATCTTTTTGTTCCTCCGGGACCTGATGAACATAATGATAATGATGTTGGCTACGTTTTTACTGTTTTTGGTGATAGCATTCCGGGACCTGATGAATATAATGATAATGATGTTGGCTACGTCTTTACTGTTTCTGGGGATAATGTAAATAACCAACTTAATATCAATCTCGATCCACAAAATGATCCTCAAATCGTACTTGAGTCTAATACGTTCAATACTAAAGAAGACTCCGACGATATTGCTTACGACAGTATCGGAAGAGAGGAACCAATCTTCAAGTGCCATGGCGCGTCGTTAATAATCAACTTGGAACTTTTCGATAAAGAAGATACATTAGAAGATTCAACAGCAACATCTCGAGAAGAAATTACAGAAATAAATTTAAGGAGCGAGAAAATTAGTTACCTCCAAGAACAACCAATTGATAAAGGAATACAAATCGTAATTCAAGAAGAGTTACCTCCACCTCCACCAATGGATGAAGAAATCACAGAAATAAATTTAAGGAGTGGAAAAATGTTACCTCCAAGAATAGCTCCAATCGGATGAAAGAAAACAAATCATAATTCAAGAAGAGTTACCTCCACCTCCACCAGTGGAAAAACAACATGATCAAGATAAAGCCACAGAAACAAATAAAGTGGATTACAATATTGATAAAGGAAAACAAATCGTAATTCAAGAAGAATTACCTCAACCTCCATCAATGGAAAAGCAACATGGTCAAGATAAAGCCACAGGAACAAATAAAGTGGATTACAACGTGCTAGCACATCTTAGAAAGTGGCCGGGCCGACTAAGCATCTATGACGCTCTGATTCTGTCAAAAGAGATGAGGGAAGCTCTAGTTACAGCTTTGCTTGATCCAGAGATTTGCTTAGCTCAGTTGGCCAGCACATCCTTAGATGAAGTTTGCTCATTGAGAGAACAGTCAAGAGTAACTTTCACAGATGAAGATTTACTACTTGTTACCACCGATCATCAGACCACTCTATATCTCCGTCAACATCGGCAAATTTGTGTTATCCAGAGTTTTAGTGGATCTGGAGCATCTCTTAATTTGATGAGTCTACGGACATTAGCATATTTAGACTTTGACATTTAGGAAATCATCCCCGATAAAATGATGTTAAGAGGATTCAACCAAAAGGGAGAGAGATGGATCAATTACATTACTTATGAAGGTTGGAGAACTCGTAACAACCGTTAAATTTCATATCATTGATGAAATCATCCCTGATAAGATGATGTGAAGAGGATTCAACCAAAAGGGAGAAAGAGCCCTTGGACCAATTTCATTACTTATGAAGGTTGGAGAACTTGTAACAACCGTTAAATTTCATATCATCGACAAATTACATTACTTATGAAGGTTGGAGAACTAGCAACAACCACAAAATTTCATATCATCGACGTCGAGGCTCTTTCAACGCTCTACTTGGTCGACCTTGGATTCATGAGAACAATATGGTTCCATCGTCTCAACTTATGAAGGTTGGAGAACTAGCAACAACCATAAAATTTCATATCATCGACGCCGAGACCTCTTCAACGCTTTGCTTGGTCGACCTTGGATTCATGAGAACAACATGGTTCCGTCATCTCTACACTAATGCATCAAATATTATAAAGAATAACAAGAATATTGCATTAAAGGAGATTTACAGCCATTTTCAGTTCATGAGGTTGATATTCATGAAGACGCTGTTTATTATACACCTCCAAAGGAAGCTGTCTTCTCTCGAGAAGTTATAACAAATAAAAATTCAGAAAAAAAACAAAAAGAAAACCATTCAACTACCTCCTTACAGAATAATAGTAGAGGTTCTTTTAGTTCACGCACTCANTACATTACTTATGAAGGTTGGAGAACTAGCAACAACCGTTAAATTTCATATCATCGACGCTGAGACCTCTTTGAACGCTCTACTTGGTCGACCTTGGATTCATGAGAACAATAAGGTTCCATCATCTCTACACCAATGAATCAAATACTGCAAGGAAAAATAAGAATATTGCATTAAAGGAGTCTACAGCCATTTTCAGTACCATGAGGTTGATATTCATGAAGATATATTGCATTAAAGGAGATTTACAGCCATTTTCAGTACATGAGATTTATATTCATGAAGATGTNATGGTTCCATCATCTCTACACCAGTGCATCAAATACCGCAAAGATGGTCAAGAAAATTGCATCAAAGGAGACATACAACAATTTTCAGTACAAGAAGTTGGTATCCATGAAGATGCTACCTACTACACACCTCCAAAGAAGTCGTCTTCTCTTGTGAAGTTATCACAAATAAAGATGAAGATTCAAAAGAATTACAAAGAGGAGTTCATTCAACTCCGCTTCAACGATCTTTCACCACTCCCTTACAACGAGTTGGTGAAAGTTTTTTTAGTTCACGCACCCGAGGTCGAGGCCGGGGACAAGGACGAGGAAGGATCAATTTACTTGATGAACATACTAGGCTAACTATCAACATTGGTAATGAAGACAGTTCTGAAGATGAGATAATGATGACAAGATGGAAGAAATCTCAGTATAAGATATCCTTAGAAGATACATAAAAGAATGAATATGAAACAATGTATGCTCGGATAAACTACTATGTAAATGTTATGACCCTTACTCTGATTCTCCTTCAAAAGATTGAGAGTTTTGAGGTCAAGGAAGTCCGTAGTGTTGGTTTAAAGACAATCAAATTTTACCGTGCTTCTACCGCTACTGAGCTTGAAAAACATGCTTGGATGGTGATTCTAATGAATTAATGGAATTGCCTTTTGGTTAGTTCTCGCCTTGTGTTCAAAAGTTAATTCAACAGGTCTAATGAATTAATGGAATTGCCTTTTGGTTACTTCTCGCATTGTGTTCAAAAGTTAATTCAACCTGGACAATGAATTAATGGAATTACCTTTTGGTTACTTCTTGCCTTGTGTTCAAAAGTTAATTCAACAAGGATGAATTAATGGAATTGCCTTTTGGTTACTTCTCGCCTTGTGTTTAAAAGTTAATTCAACAGCGTGAATTAATGGAATTGCCTTTTGGTTACTTCTCGCCTTGTGTTCAAAAGTTAATTCAACAGGTTTAATGGAATTCCTTTTGGTTACTTCTCGCCTTGTGTTCAAAAGTTAATTCAACAGGGACACTTACCGAAATGAATGCCACTTCTCGCCTTGTGTTCAAAAGTTAATTCAACAGGGACACTT
Source organism: Phalaenopsis hybrid cultivar (assembly GCA_002079205.1). Taxonomy (NCBI): domain Eukaryota; kingdom Viridiplantae; phylum Streptophyta; class Magnoliopsida; order Asparagales; family Orchidaceae; genus Phalaenopsis; species Phalaenopsis hybrid cultivar. Next base: position 26,130 of record JXCR01148724.1, on the reverse strand, counting down.
ACCAAAACAAATGTCAAAAGATAAATTTCAACTTTTTAAAAAATTATGGAATAGTAAAAGTTAAACTCCAAATTCAAAAGAGGGTCTCAGATTTGGTACAGTCAGACCAGTCGATGATTCTGAATTTTTCATAGTTGTTATTGGTGAGTCAGAAGAGGACTGCCTTGATATAGAGGATGACTCTAATGATCAACCAATAGAAGATGCTCTGCCAGAATTTGAGGAGGAAATTAAATCTACCGTTGATGAATTGAAAGAGATTAACCTCGGGACTGAAGAATGAACCCTACCTACATTTATAATTTCTCTACTTAATGACGAAGAATCTGCATAATTGATCAAACTATTAATAGAATTTAAAGATTGCTTTGCATGGAGCTACGATGAATTGTCAGGACTATCTGCAGAAGTTGTAGTCCATAAACTCGGGGTGGACAAGAATATAACCCTGTAAAACAAGCTCCCAGGAGAATGCACTTCAAAATAGAACAAGTCAACGCTAACGTGAAGAAATTAATAGATGCCAACTTTATGAAAGAAGAGCAGTACCCCATATGGTTGGCTAATATTGTACATGTTAAGAAGAAAAAATGGACAGATCCGTGTTTGTGCCGACTTCAGAGATTTGAACATAGCATGTCTGAAACACAAGTTATCACTACCCATACCAGAGATGATGGTGGATATCACTTCAGCACATGAAATTTTCTCCTTCATGGACGGATCATCGGGATACAACCAAATCAAGATGGCTCCTGAGGATGCAGCACTTACAGCCTTCAGAACACCGATTGAAATTTTATGCTACACAGTGATGTCGTTCGGCCTAAAGAACGTCGGAGCAACATATCAGCGTACAATGACGAAGATTTTTGACGACCTCATTCACAACCAAGTAGAATGCTACGTAGATGATTTGGTCATCAAAAGTAAACGAAAAATAGACCATTTGTATGATTTGAGGATCGTGTTTGAACGGTTATGATGATATAACCTTAAAATGAATCCCTTAAAGTGCGCCTTTGGCGTTACCTCTAGGAAATTTTTGGGATTCGTTGTCCATCTTCGAGGTATCGAGATCGACCCGGATAAAATGAAAGCTATCTTGGAAATGCCTCCTCCTAAAACTTTGAAACAACTATGTTCCTTCCAGGGGAAGTTGGCATATCTCAGATGCTTTATTTCTAATCTCTCAGGTAGGTGTCAGCCTTTCTCGACAATAATTAAAAAGAACGCCAAATTTATTTGGGAAGAGAAATGTCAGCGGGCCTTTGAGGACGTTAAACAATATCTAATAACACCTCCTAGCTTGGCAGCCCCTATCCCAGGGAAACCATTGATACATTATATCGCGGCTTTAGATGACTCTCTTGGAGCCCTTTTAGCCCAAGTCAATGATGAGGGTAATGAAAATGCACTATACTACTTGAGTCGTTGCCTAATACTGACAGAGATAAGGTATCCACCTATGGAGAAGCATTGTTTGACATTGATTTTTGCAGCTCAAAAGCTTAGACATTACATGCTTTCTTATAAGATTACCCTGATTTCAAAAGTAAATTCATTTCAATATTTGATGACTCGACCAACACTCTCCGGACGTTTAGCAAGATGGGCAAGGATCTTATTGCAATTTGATATAACTTTTGTTCCCCTCCGTGCTATCAAGGGACAGATACTAGCAGACTTTCTCGTTGCACACCCACTGCCATCTGGGTCCTCTCTTAATGATGAGTTACTAGACAAACAAATACTACAAATAGAATTCTCCAGTGTGCAACGCTGGGAGATGTACTTCGATGGCGCTTCGTCAGCTAGAAAAGACAAAGGATCAGGCACAATTATACCAGGCAAAGCAGGGATTGGTTTGATCTTCATCACACCAGATAAGGGTATGTTAGGTTCTCATACCACCTGACAGAGTCGTGCACCAACAATGAAGTAGAATATGAAGCTTTAATACCGGGTTGGAAATGGCAATCTCAATGGATATAACAAACATTGTCATCTACGAAGACTCCCAACTCGTCATCCAGCAAGTCATCGAACAATACAAAATTTTGAAACTAAGATTAGTAGAATACCATCATTACACGATGAAGCTCCTGGAGAAGATTCTTGATGTGATTTTCTACCGGATTTCTAGGGGAGATAATGTACATGACAACGCTCTAGCAAAACTTGCTAAGGAAATGGCATGGAAGACAAGGCTTGTCTCAAATCAATCTCAAAACTCTATACAAGCTTGGAAAAGAAGAAACAATAAATACAGTTATAGACATCAACGAAGATTGATGCAAGACATTAATAGAATATTTGCATACTGGAAAGCTGCCAGAAGACAAGTCTGAGGCGCACCACATCACAAGAAAGGCCATGTCTTACGTCCTGATGGGAAATGTTCTCTGCAGAAGATCATTCGACCAAATGTGGCTACAGTGCTTGAGCAGAGCCGAAGCACAGAATATTGTCAAAGAGATACATGTCAGATTGTGTGGCGCTCACCAGTCAGGGTCGAAAATGAAAATGAAGATCAAAAGACTCGGATATTATTAGCCAACAATGATGTACGATTGCATGGATACAGCCAGAAAACATCATCAATGCCAAGTGCATGGGGCGATCTTACACCGGCCTCCAAATGTGCTACACCAACTGTTGCCTCATGGTCATTTGACTGTTGGGGCACGGACATAATAGGCCTGATAGACCCTCCATCTTCCAAAGGAAAAATGTTTATACTTGTCGCTACAGATTACTTCTCCAAATGGGCAGATTACGTGAGGTTATGGTACATCACATCCTTCAATTTTTCAAAAGCCAAATTGTCTGGAGTACCGTGAAGAATAATTTCCGATAATGGGACAGCTTTCAGAAGCACAAATATCAACAGTTTTTTCAAAAGACATAAAATAGATTGGAGATACTCTACGATTTACTATCCCAGAGCAAATGGTCTGGATGAGGCTTTCAATAAAACAGTGGTACAGATTTTAAAGAAGACACTGGATGAAAATAAAAGAGATTGGCACAACAAACTATTAGAAGCCTTGTGGGCCTACCGGATGACTTTCAGGACTCCCACTCAGTGTACACCCTATATGCTCGTGTACAGAGTTGAGACTGTGCTACCATTAGAAATCCAGACACCATCTCTCAGAGTCTCCATTGCCAATCAACTCACAATGGAGGAAATTGCAAAACTCAGACTTGAAGAACTGGAGAGTCTCGAGGGAAAACGACTTGAAGCACAACAATATTTGGAGCTTTACCAGGCGAAGATGGTACAATCCCATGACAAATTGGTCCGCTCAAGGGTATTCAAATTTTGGTGACCTCGTACTTGTGCTCAAAAGGCCTATTATTTCACACTGCAAAATAGGTGAAAAATTCGAGCCAACTTGGGAGGGGTTATTTGTCATTGAAAAATTCTACACAGGAGGAGCCTACCAGTTAGTGGACTTCCAGGGCAAAAGACCCATGTTACCAATAAATGGACGATATCTGAAAACCTATTACGCAACCTTATGTTGCTTGCCTTCACTTGCTTTGAAATTTTGATTGTTTTAGGGTTATCTATGTGGCCAAATGTCTATGATAATTAACCTCAATATAATGAAAATTTTGAGAAAAATATTTTAAACTTCAAATTTTCTCCTTTCTACCTTTTGAACTTAATATTTCACTAAATTAAACAAAACTCATACATAAAGTAAATGATTCACTTCACCAAAATAAACTAAAATTTACTTTAATAAATAATTTGTTTTGTTCTTATTCATGACAAGTTTCGGCCCACTGATGTTTTTCCTATCGTTTGCAGAAAAATGTCAGGATAGAGGCTGATCTTTGCTTTCAAGGATGGCTGGAGCCTCGCACTAAATGAGGAGATGGCACCCAGATTGCAATGTTCTACATTTACAGCGTTTTGGTATATTGGAAGAGTATACCTCAAGAACCGATGGGTCTCAGACTTCAAATTTTATGATGGATGAGCCATACGTCCCACTTAGGACAGATTAGTATGTATCATGGAGCCCAGTGTCGTACATCCCGCTAGATGCTGAGTCTCATGTTCCTGATCAACCAGCACAAGTTTGGTTTCCTGCCAATGCTTGGAGGGAGGAATGTCGACAACAGCTACCGACCCCTGGTATGATGGATTGCTACAAGATAAGTAAAATAAATAAAAGAGAATTTAAATTTTACGAAGAAGTTCAAGGAAAATTTGTCAACATACTGGAAAGCATGGAGTTGTATACCAGGGTCTTCTCTGAGAGTGATGAAAGAAGCATTCTAGACCACATCTTTAATTTGAGAGATAGAGGTAGAGCGGGCCTTCTCATGGAAAGAACACACTTTGAGCTGAAGAAATGGATGAGAGGAAAAGGGAGAATTACCATTCAGTGCGGCTGTTGTTATAACTTCATAAATGAAAGACAGGGGAATCAGCTTGGGATCCTCAGACATGATCAAGTAGATCCGCTACCACCAATGATAAAGTGGATGATCAAATGAATGGTCAAATGGAGTATTTTTCCTGCTACCTGCATTCCAAAAAGTTGATTATCAACATCTATGAAGAGGGTGATTGCATTCCTCCACACATTGATCATCATGATTTTGTAAGAAGGAGAAATATTTTATTTGGGAAAGAAATCAATATCGTCGGCCCTGGTGAGTTCAGAGGTTCTGTGGAGACTCCTCTACCAATCGGTACAGTGCTTGTTCTTAAAGGCAATGGTGCAGACGCACCAAACATTGCATTCCAAGGGTACGATACCGTAGGGTGTCTGTGACTTTCCGCAGGATGGATGACAGGAAAATGTCATATGGATTCCTGCCGGACCCGGAACTGGAAGAGTTACTGCCGTACGAGCTATGAGAGGATTGTACCTCTAAGTACAAGCAAAGCGAACTCCTATCCTAGAGCATGACTTAGAAGGTCTGCTTGATCAGGAGCTCGTCGTTCCTGGTACAGATGGTCAGAGGGTTCACTTTTTTAATATAGCAACATGATATGTGCCTGATGTGTTCAGCCTACAATATATTCATAGCATAAGATGTTCTGAATTTACTTTGACTTGCACTATATATTGTACCTTTTTAGGCTTCAGCCTATGTTCGATCTCTAACATCTTTATGGGAGCAAATTAATAGAAATTTCTCTCAAAAATGTGTCTTTTTTGTCAGTTGCAATTTTGTGCGATGGATGAAAGCCACGAACCATACGTTGGTTCAGAATTTCAATGAACAAAGAACGAAACAACAAATCTTTAACAATAAATAAAATTCAAATTTAAATAATCACAAATAAATAAACAACAAAACAATTTTCTTTTGAAAGTCTACCAACAAAAATTAAAACTTTAAAAACATATTTTGAAAAATTAAATGTGATAAAAACAACAAGAAAAGGAAATGAATCTGTTGAGTGGATTCTCTCATTTTCGGAGTTCCTTACTCTTCGTGGGTGCAGCACAACCATCTTTATATGCATTAACTCTCTTCACATCCCTGCAGAATTTCACATTCTGCACAAAACCCCACAAAGCTCTACAAATCTTCCTTCACAAAATCAACCTTTCCACATGACACATTTTTTTCAAATTCAACATCACAAACTCTCTACACATGTGATTCTTAGGGTCAGTACCCAAATTTTGGCTCCCCGTATCAGAGGATTGGTGTAAGTCCCCTCCACGGCTTCCAATTCTCTACCTACATCTTCGAGATAGGAGTAAGACTCCCCTTTATGGAACATTGCATCCTATTATCAACACCTTTCGAGATTGGTGTAAGTCCCCTCCATGGCTTCCAATTCTCTACCTACATCTTTGAGATAGGAGTAAGACTTCCCTTTATGGAACTTCGCATCCTATTCTCAACACCTTTTGAGATTGGTGTGAGTCCCCTCCACGGCTTCCAATTCTTTACCTACATTCAGGATAGGAGTTAGACTCCCCTTTATGGAACATCGCATCCTATTCTCAACACCTTTTGATATTGGTGTAAGTCCCCTCCACGGCTTCCAATTCTCTACCTACATCTTTGAGATAGTAGTAAGACTCCCCTTTATGGAACATCGCATCCTATTCTCAACACCTTTTGAGATTGGTGTAAGTCCCCTCCACAACTTCTAGTTCTCTACCTACATCTTCGAGATAGGAGTAAGACTCCCCTTTATGGAACATTGCATCCTATTCTCAACACTTTTTGATATTGGTGTAAGTCCCCTCCACGACTTCTAATTCTCTACCTACATCTTCAAGATAGGAGTAAGACTCCCCTTTGTGGAACATCGCATCCTATTCTCAACACCTTTCGAGGTTGGTGCAAGGCTCCTCCACGGCTTCCAATTTTCTACTACATCTTCAAGATAGGATTAAGACTCCCATTTATGGAACATCACATCATATTCTCAACACCTTTCAAGATTGGTGTAAGGCCCCTCCACGGCTTCCAATTCTCTACCTACAACTTCGAGCCGTCCACGGCTTATAATTCTTTAGCTACATCTTCGAGATAGGAGTAAGACTCCCCTTTATAGAACATCGCATCTGATTGGTGTAAGGCCCCTCCACGGCTTCCAATTCTCTACCTACAACTTCGAGCCCTCCACGACTTCTAATTCTCTAACTACATCTTCAAGATAGGAGTAAGACTCCCCTTTATAGAACATCGCATCCGATTCTCAACACCTTTTGAGATTCATGTATGTCCCCTCCACGGCTTCCAATTCTCTACCTACATCTATGAGATAGAAGTAAGACTTCCCTTTATGGAACTTTGCATCCTATTCTCAACACCTTTTGAGATTGGTGTGAGTCCCCTCCACGGCTTCCAATTCTCTACTTACCTCTTCGAGATAGGAGTAAGACTCCCATTTATGGAACATCGCATCCTATTCTCAACACCTTTCGAGATTGGTGTAAGGCTCCTCCACGTCTACCAATTCTCTACCTACATCTTCGAGATAGGAGTAAGACTCCTCTTTATTGAACATCGCATCCTATTCTCAACACCTTTCGAGATTGGTGTAAGGCCCCTCCACGGCTTCCAAGTCTCTACCTACATCTTCGAGCCCTCCAAGGTTTCCAATTCTCTACCTACATCTTCGAGATAAGAGTAGGACTCCCCTTTTTGGAACATCGCATCCTATTCTCAACACCTTTCTAGATTGGTGTAAGTCCCCTCCATGGCTTCCAATTCTCTACCTACATCTTCAAGATAGGAGTAAAACTCCCCTTTATGGAACATTGCATCCTATTCTCAACACCTTTCGAGATTGGTGTAAGTCCACTCCACAGCTTCCAATTCTCTACCTACATCTCTAAGATAGGAGTGAGACTCCCCTTTATCTAACATCGCATCCTATTCTCAACACCTTTCAAGATTGGTGTAAGGCCCCTCCACGGCTTCCAATTCTCTACCTACATCTTCGAGCCCTCCACGGCTTCTAATTCTCTACCTACATCTTCGAGAAAGGAGTAAGACTCCCCTTTATAGAACATAGTATCCTACTCTCAATACCTTTTGAGATTCGTGTATGTCCCCTCCACGGCTTCCGATTCTCGACCTACATCTTTGAGATAAAAGTAATACTCCCCTTTATGGAACATCGCATCCTATTCTCAACACCTTTTGAGATTGGTGTAAGTCCCCTCAACAACTTCCAATTCTCTACCTACATCTTTGAGATAGGAGTAAGACTTGCCATTATGGAACATTGCTTCCTATTCTCAACACCTTTTGAGATTGGTGTAAGTCCCCTCTACTGCTTCTAATTCTCTACTTACATCTTCGAGATAGAAGTAAGACTCTCCTTTATGGAACATCGTATCCTATTCTCAACACCTTTCGAGATTGGTGTAAGGCTCCTCCACGGCTTCCAATTCTTTTCCTACATCTTCGAGATAGGAGTAAGACTCCCCTTTATTGAACACCGCATCCTATTCTCAATACCTTTCGAGATTGGTGTAAGGCCCTTCCACGACTTCCAATTCTCTACCTGCATCTTCGAGTCCTCCACGGTTTCCAATTCTCTACCTACATCTTCGAAAAATGAGTAAGACTCCCCTTTATGGAACATCGCATCCTATTCTCAACACCTTTTTAGATTGGCGTAAGTTCCCTCCATGGCTTCCAATTCTCTACCTACATCTTCAAGATAGGAGTAAAACTCCCCTTTATGGAACATCGCATCCTATTCTCAACACCTTTTGAGATTGATGTAAGTCCACTCCACAGCTTCCGATTCTCTACCTACATATTTAAGATAAGAGTAAGACTCCCCTTTATGGAACATCACATCCTATTCTCAACACCTTTCAAGATTGGTGTAAGGCCCCTCCACGAATTTCAATTCTCTACCTACATCTTTGAGATAGGAGTAAGACTCCCCTTTATGGAACATCGCATCCTATTCTCAACACCTTTTGAGATTGGTGTGAGTCCCCTCCACGACTTCTAATTCTCTACCTACATCTTCGAGATAGGAGTAAGACTCCCTTTTATGGAACATCGCATACTATTCTCAACACCTTTCGAGATTGGTGTAAGTCCCCTCCACGGCTTCCAATTCTCTACAAACCTCTTTGAGATTGGTGTAATTCCTCTCAACGACGTTCAATTCTCTACTCACACCTTTTGAGATAGGAATAAGACCCCCACCGTGGCATCCTATTCTCATTTTTTGAAGTCATCACCTACACACTGATTCCCATCCTTTATAAATAACTGAAATTTCATAACTCAAATATCACTCTTCGATCCCCAACATGAGTCCCTACTCCTTGATTTCAATCAGACGATCGTCTGCTAATATCCCCAGCAGAAAAAATCACACACACAACTCTGCACATACTTATGGGTATGTTGACTTAAAAGTTTTTTGGTTTTTTGTTGATCTAGTTGGTCAACACCAATACGCGTGGTGTGCTTTCCCAGCACACCACACCTATTCCATTTGTTGACCTCACTTTTGGTTGAGGTTTAGTTTTTCCCTTTTAGTAGCCTAAGGTCTAAATTTGTTGACCTCATTTTTGGTTGAGGTTTAGTTTTTCCTCTTTAGTAGCCTAGGGTCTAGCTAAATTCATTCCTTCTAATGAAGAGTGGCATTAAGTTAAGTGTTAGGAATTGTGTGTTTGGAGCTAGTTGACCTCACTTTTGGTTGAGGTTCAGTTTTTCCTCTTTAGTAGCCTAAGGTCTAGCCATATGACTTGACCTCACTTTTGGTTGAGGTTCAGTTTTTCCTCTTTAGTAGCCTAAGGTCTAGCCATAGTGACCTCATTTTTGGTTGAGGTTTAGTTTTTCCTCTTTAGTAGCCTAAGGTCTAGCCATAGGAACTTTTGGTTGAGGTTTAGTTTTTTCTCTTTAGTAGCCTAAGGTCTAGCCATAGGACTTTCCCATTGACAATTCTTAGAAACTAGACATGGAACCCTCACCATTAGAAATTCTACACTCTTCTTTACTCAACTTGAAGTTTGACATATTGGTCCTAACCTCTAGCACTTAATAGGTGGGGTCACTATGGGGGAACTCAAGATGAGTTACCCTTAAAATTGCTTTACCTAACGGTTGACCCTGGGTGTTGGTCTAGGGCTAAGGCACTCACTTGCAATCACTTACCCTCACAATCACACACTCCCCTAAACCCAGAATTTACATGCTCTGGTCCCTTGATACTTTTGGGAGACTCATGTAGGTGGTCCCCTAAACCCACTAGCCCTAAGCTAAAATTTGGCTAAGACCACTACATAGAAGACACAAAATGGGGTTTACTATAGTCCATGGCTTATTGATGTGGTTGGCACTCCAACTCTACCAAGACACCCAACCTAGCCTTTTGCCCCAAAATTTGCCCGAATTACCTAGATACCCTTGCGGCCCCAAATTTGGCCAAAATTTATAAATATACCCAAAAAACCCCAACTTGATTCCAAAATCATTTCAAACACCTTGAAAACACCCAAACTATCCAAAATCACCAAAATTGGTCAAATTACAAAAATGCCCCTCCTTACCCCAAAATCCCAAAAATGCTAAAAAATTCGAAATATTTCCAAAACCTCCCAATTATTCCCAATTTCATTTTTCTCAACTATCACATGACCCAATTTGGACAATTTGACAAACTTTGACCAAAACCCCAAATTGTCCTTTAAAGGCCCATATTTTTTTCTCAAATCACTCCAAATGTTTATCTAATTAGTCTCAATTTACCCCAATTTCAATTATAAACTCAAATTCAACCTTGATATGACAAATATATACCAAATAAAAACTCAATTGACCCATTTTTTTAGCTTAATTTTAATTTAGACCCAAACCCCAATTTTGGTCGCATGACTTGGTTCCACCAAATTGAACCCATAACCCACTTAATTGGTCACAATTTGTGTTGAAAAATCTTCATAGAATTGCCACACATCAAAATTACCTTTAATTTTCCTTGTTAAGACCTCAATTTTATTTGAATTTAACCTAAGTCCAAAAGCCCCAAATTTGCTCCAAATTGGCAATGTCCTGAAATTTCACCAAATTGAGGGCCTTAGCCCCAAAATTTCCACTCTATCCCTTCATAAAATATCTTCACAACACCTTCCTTGATCATTAAACTATTCAATTTGTACTTAGCCCAAGGCTAGCCCAACCTAGACCCATGTCTAGCCCAACATACCCAAATTGGCCAAATCACAAAAAATCCGTTAAATTGAGAACTCAAAATCACTTCAACCCTTCATCAAAAATCTTCTTAATAATCATCTGCACAATGTTGATCAATAAGTAGGGTCAATTGACATGGCTAACCTAGCCAAACCCAAAATTTGATCACTTGAACCCACATTGACCTATGCATTAAAGATGGCCTAACTACCCCAAAGTCACCAAATTAACCCAGCTCAGCCACTGGTTAGACCCTAAGACTGAGCCAAAACCCATCTAACCACCTAAACTAAGCCATGGACCAAAATTCCCCCAAATTAAGGGATTTTATTCCCAAAATTGTAAATGCTTAAGATACCTTTACCAAAATAAAGTCTAAAATCATTAAATTGTTGTGACATATTCCCCTGGGTTCCCTGAGCTCCTAACCGCCTCCCTCTAGCCGGACGACCAGCCTAGTGGCCGGAAAATGGTCAAACCAAGAGCCAGCCCCATGGGATTAAACCCAATTTAAACCTAGATGCCACATCATCCAAATTAAATCTTAGAGCCTCCCTGCCCTCCACCTAGGGAGCACATGTCACCCCCCAATTGGCTAAGCCCATTTTTATAAAATGCCCCCTTCCACGGCCATAGAGAGAGAGAGAGCTGAAAATTACTCTAAGAGACTTCCCCAATTTGATGCCAAATCCTCTTTGAGACCTCCTCAGTGTAGCTTAACCATCACATTGCCCTGAATCCCCTTGCTGGAGCCCAATTTTTGAGCTCAAAACCTTGCCGGAGATAGGACAAAACTCTCCACACCCCCACAATCCACTAAATTCTAATTAAACTCACCCACACCTTCACAACAGTGAAAGGAGCTACAGCTCCATCAAATTACCCTCTCACAGAGCCTCTACCATAGCTATAGACCAACACCCAAATTTGGTCGCGATCGAAATCATATCTAGGCCTCACACCAAGACTAGAGACTCAATCCCTAGCCTCTTTGGATCACAAGAAACTTGCCAAGACTCTCTAATCGAAGCTTCACTTCTCATAGCAAAGGTATAAAACTTCTCTCCCTCCCAAGCCTATTTTGATTCTCCATTTAATTAGGTTTAATTTAGTTACATGATTACCATGTGAATGTGTTTGTCTCACTTAGACGAGTCCATAAGATCAAACCTGAAGTGATTTGGTTGAGTCTAGGCCAATATCTTAAGGTTTTAGTGTGGACGGTCACGGGATCACTCTATCGGGGACGATGATAGGGAGGCGTTTAATTAAGCGTCCATTTGATAACTTAAATTGATTTTTCAAATTAAATAACATTTTTGGCATTTAAATAATTTTCAATAATTAAAATATAACCTAAAACATTATAAAACTTGTTTTTTTGAGTTCTCTGTGATTAGTGGTACTTTTTAAAAATAAAATGATATTTAAAATAAAAACTTGATTTTTAACTTACTTTAAATATTTAAATAATTAAAAATCCCTAAAAATCACAAAAGTAATAAAACTCATGAAAATGTTCTAAATTCCTTCTTAAGCACTTAGGAGTAATTAGAAAATTTTTCCTAATTTTCTAAATAAAGATACTGAATTTTAAAACTTAAAAATAATTTTTAAAAGCTAAAATGAGTTTTCACTAAAATAATTCTAATAAATAAAATAAAATTTAGAAAATATAAAATCTTCTCCTTTGAGTTCTGTGACCTCAGAAGGACTTTTCAAAAATATAAAACTTAAATTTCCCCATTTAAAATATTTTATATTTAATAAATACTCCAGAACTTAAAGTAATTCGTAAAATTCAAACAAAATTCAAAAAATCATGAAATTTGGTCCAAATGTTTCCCTAGTTTAGATCTACCACCAGTAAAAATTTGAAATTAAAATTTACCCTGGTCAAGTTAGGAATTTTTTTTTGGAAAATCCTATTTTTACATGAAAATAATTATATAAATTAAATTTAATTTAAAAAAATCCTATTTTCTCATAGGTTGTCTTAATTGACCCATGAATGAGGTAGGATAAAAATTTCAAAGTCATTTGAATTGAATTTGATAAATTATGAAGTGTTAGAACCTTATGGGCAAATATGTAACTTTGGAAATTTAGCCTTAACTAACATTTAGGCTTAATTGGTAGAAACCCACCTCACCTTCTTAATTGAAAACGATAAGCAATTTCTAAATTATTAAAATTTGGAAGTTTATTAAAATAAAATGAACCCAGGACTTAGGGGTTTGTTTGAAACACAAAAGGTTAATTGGTAGAAACCAACCTCACTTTCTTAATTGAAAAGATAAGCTAATAAATTTCTAAATTATTAAAATTTGGAAGTTAATTAAAATAAAATGAGTCCAAATTAAGATTAATAAATTTCTAAATTATTAAAATTTGAAAGTTTATCAAAATTAAATGATCCTCGGCTTAGGGGTATGACTTTTGAAGTCAATAATTAATCAATTTAATACCCCTATTTTGATTTTAAATAAAATTCAAATCATGATTTAGGACCACCTAAAGCTTAACCTTTTCAAAACTAACTGAGACACTCACCTAAGTCTTATGGGCTTAGTAGTGACTTAGGCTAAATCAAGTTTCATTTAAATGAGGATTAGAAAAGTAAACATCATTGAAAATTAGAACATCTTTCAAACACTACAAGCCCAATTAGGATCAAAATTTGGCTAAGTGTTCCAATAACACTAACTTGCCTCTTTAAGGGTCTTCACCCGCATAATTTTCAAAATTAAAATTACGGATGATAATTACCTTACTCTTAGGGGTAATTGATACATTAATGCTCACGGACCACTAAGGGTATTTACAGAATGAATTATTAAGCAACATAATATGTTTAAAAAAACTCGAAATTTTCCACCTGGAAGCGAGAGAGTAGCATGGACCTGCTTCTTTGTCTAGATCGGTTGGATACCTCGGAGAACTACTAAACTTAATATGTTTTGCTTGATAAAATTATCCTTAATTAAACTCTTAAGGACCCACCAAGATATTACCTAGGGTTAGATAGGTCGTCAAGATTTTCTTCCCCGTTTCATATAAACTGCCTTAACATGCCTTTTGAGTTTTAAGTGAAGACTCGCCAGGCATGCTTTTACAATTTTCAGCGTTGCCTTTCTTGTACTTTCATACTGTACTTTTATACCTGCAAACTTGCATGCTAAACAACGATGCCACCTTGCATGAAAACTAAAACTATCAAGATACCCACAAAACCATAACCAGAACCAAAACAAAAACTAAAATCAACAAAGATAAAATTCACCCCCGCAACATTCAAAGAAACCAAAACCAAAGCTAAAACTAAAATCAACCAAGATAAAATTCACCCCCACAACATTCAAAATGTAAAACAACTCAAAATTTAATCACAAACATCACACAAAACTACAATTGCAACTAAATTAAGACGTCTCTATCAACAACTCAAAATTTAATCACAAACATCACACAAAACTACAACTTCAACTAAATTAAGACATATTTATCGGATGATCTGGAATCCCTCGGAGTAGGTAACCTATGGTTGCTAACGAGGCTTCCCACGGTCTAAATGAAATAATGGAACTCATTAATTTGAGTTTAGTAAATTCATTTGGACTAAGTGAATCTAATAGAAAATAGTGGTGCCGGAACAAGGAAATCTTGGGATCCTAACCAGTGTCACTCTAATCAACTTTAACATTCCCTCAAAAATAATTTAAAGAACTTCAACCATAGGGCCACCTAATTTGACATTATAACTTGACACGCTAGAAAACTTAAACTCATCGCGGCTAGGAGCTTGGAGCTAGCATGGTGGCCAGCACGACCATCTTCAAGAGCAGAACCTGTCTTCCCCAGCTAAACCAATCTTTCTTCCTTAAACTTAAACAATAAATTCATAGGACTTCGAGGTTTCTTGCTTATGCATCATAAATCCTCTTCTTATCCTTAGGCCTTTGTATAGCTTTGTTATACAATATAAGCCCTAACTCATCTTAGGATTTTGAGGTTGTCGTCCGTCATGACCTAAATCCTCTCATCTTCCAGGCTATTTGTGTGATAGTTTCACACTAATGTAAGCTCTAATTAATAAAATTGGTAGGATGAAACACCTAAATGTTTCTCCTTAAAACTGAAGCCAGACATTAGGATAGCTTGGGAAGTCACCGAGGTTCCCCTTTGGATCTATGACATCCCCTAGTTCTTCCTCCTTTGGACTCTACAACAAATTATTTCAAATTTGGACCAATTCCCTTTCACACCTCTACATCTGATCTCATTGAAAATTCCTATCCCTTTGCAATTCCTTTAAGATAATATTTTGTGATTTTTATCGAGAATCTTCTTAGGTGACTTTGGTCATTTAAGATTTAATTAACTATAAGGGCTTGCCCTTATAGGAAGTATTTTTGAACCCAGCTTAATATAAATCCTATTTAATTCTTTATATTAAATAAGGGAACTTATTGACAAATATATAGGTTTCACAGACCAAACGGATGTCATATATTCTTTAGTTTATTTGATCGAGTCTCATCCTTAAATCTTGTGTTTATCCTTCGGGATAGATACAGGATTTGAGGTAAAACACTCTTTCATTTAAATTATGAAAAATATGCGGTCGGTTTGATTTCATATTTTTCTAAAACTAATATATATGTAAATTAAAACGTCTTTCCGAAGCGGGCAACGGGATTTCGATATCGGTGACCGACAACTTCTTACAGGCAACTCCCCCCACCAAAAATAACACAGACACTAGGGCAACAAGTTTTGCTATATAATGGAAGGTTAAGATTATATCTAGGCAAACTTAAGTCTAGGTGAATGAACCCATTTGTTGTGATGAAAGTTTATCCCTATGGAGCTGTGGATATCATAGATCCTAAAACTGATAAAATATTCAAAGTGAATGGTCATAGACTCAAACCTTACTTTTTAGGGGATCAACTTAAATTGAATGATCTTATGTTATTGGGTCAACCAGAATAAGCACTGGTTATGTCGAGCTGACGACGTTAAACCAAGCGCTTTGTCGGAGGTAACCCATAGTTATCAGTATTTTTGTTCTGAATGTAATGTTGTTGGGTTTGATTTAGAAAATCTTGGTAGTATTTTGAATATATAATTGTTTAGTGATGATTCTAAGACGATAAAAGATGACTTAGACATATTAGAATGAGTTTTTGGATGTTAAGTTGACCTGTGCCAAATTAAGTGCGACAATTTACTAAAAGTGCTAAATGGCGTTTCAAGGAGCTTTAAATATGTTTTAGTGGGTTTAAACGTGGGATCATGGTTTAATAACATGTCTAGAGGCTTTGGGCATGATCTAGCTCCTATAAATAGAAGAGTATGAGGAGATGTCTCACCACACTTCAATTTAACCCTAAATTCTAAATGGAGACTAAGAATTCTTAGAAATATGTCTTCTTGGGAGAGTGATTTGAAGAAAAAGGAGGAAGCAATGAGGAAGGAATTCTTTAATCAAAGTGCGCAAGATTTATACAATGGTTTCCAAGCCGTCAATAATTAAGGGACAGTGGAGAAAATCATAAAAATTAAGGCCGACGTGGCCTCAATTAAAGCGAAAGTGATGGAAGTTAACGCACATCTTGACCATACGGGATGGAAACTTAAGATTCAATTTAACCATACTAGTTTTGTGGAAGAAGTGGACAAGGCTATGTATTTGAAAAACAAATGGATTGAAGAAGACTAAACCAGAGTTATTAACCACTTTTCATTTTATCAGATTTACATTCCAAATGCTGATGGAGAGGCTAATAATAGACCGGGACTCGTTCCACCTGATGGAGAGTGCAATTAAGTTCTTTGTTTAATGTTTGTGTGTTTAGTATTTGTTTGTTAATGTTTAGTTTGTTTAGTGTGTTTTTAATGTTACTATTATTTCGTGTTTCTGTTAGGAACTATCTCATCCAAGACACTTTAGATTGAGAAACTGTGTATTGAAATTATTTTTAATGGTTTGTGAATTGATATAAGTGTTTTTTTGTGTTAAATTTCATGTTATTTTGTGTTGAATCGAATTAGTTAAGATTGGTGAATCTCAAGGAAGAGGAGAATTGAAAGGGAAAAAATTGTTATTAAAGATTTATAAGACCATTTAAGAGTGATGACTTAGGCTAGAAGTGCATGTTACTTAAAATTAAAAATGTCAAAATTTGTGCATTGGCACCTGAGCACCAAGACTCTGTGCTTAAACGTATTCTAAATCAATAGAGTGGTGCTTAAGTGTCAAACCATTTGCGCTTAAGCGCTGGTTCACGTAAATTGGTTCACAAATGGTTTAAAGTGAGTTTTTTGCCCAAAAAACCCCATTTTTTCCTTGACTTCATCCCCTACCTCTCAATTTGCGATTTGGAGATTAGAGCATCCTCTAATTTGCTAGATTTGAACAAAAAAGTTTGTTAGATTTTATCTTCTTGAGGAAAGAGCTTCACTTTTACGTAAAATTTTTTAATTTTTAACATTTATTTTGAGCACATTATGGATCTACCAGAAAATCACTATTCATGGTGAAAATTTGAGAAAAATCTATGGAAAACACATAGATTTGGTAGTTAAAACTTTTAGAAGTTGAGTTTAATGATTTAGAGTAGAATTTGGGATTTATTGTGAATTTTATAAGATTTTTAGAAATGGCCCCAAGGATGAAGAGGAGCAAAGGAAAAGCTTAATTTGATTAAAAAAAATTAGTTAATTTAAGAGCTCATGATTGATACAATGAAGCATTGTAGTCGAGAAAATTAATCCTTGAGCGATGTTTCAAGAGTTAAGGTGAAGTTGTTGAGGACGTGATTATTCACCGACAGTGGGAGCAATTTTGTTATTTTTCTGTTGTGGTCGTTATTTCTGTTATTCGGGATTTCTATGCAAATCTCCCCAAGGTTGAAGAAGGAGTCAGGGTTGGAGGAAAGACAGTACCTTTCTCATTGGAGGTAATAAATCAGTTTTATCAATTGCCCCTAGCACATTAAAGCGTAGAAACTTAGGATTAAATTAATAATAAATATGCAATGTAACCCAAACAATAATGTAACTTTAACAAAAATAATTTATCTTTAAAACCTCTTTTAAACTCTCAATTTCCTTCTACATATAAGGCAAGTATACGTATCGTTCAAATAATACAGGGCTCTAATGAAGTCCTAGATATCGATCCCATAGGGAAGCTAGAAATATATATAAGCTAGCTATTAATATTCTATTCTTAAAATAAAATAAAAATAAAAATAAAGTAAAGTATGAAGTTTGAAGTTAAACTACTCAAGTGAAATGCTACTAAATATGCAGATGTACAACTACAACAGTTAAGTTAAACTAAATGCTAAACTTTCAAAAGTAAAATTGATGAAATAAAACAAAGGTTTTTGTTGACGAAAAGTTAAAGTATGAGAAAACACAATTCCCCTCTACATTGAAAATATGGCTTATGAAGAAATTCAAATCATTTGAAAAATATATTTTAAAAATGTTTTGTGCCAAATAGGCTCAATCTTACTCTCTACCCTCTTTCGAGCGCTATAAAAAACATTGACTAATCTAGATTTTGGTCCCTAATTCAGTGGTTAGGCTGAGAGAATACCAGCTGTTACTCTAGAGCTCCCACTACTCCCTCACCTGAGGGCTAACATGCTCACATTAGTTTCCAATCAACTGAACCAAATTGGGAATTCTAATCTTTCACCTTAAAATCTTCCATTTCTACATCCAACGAAGTATATTTTTCTATTTATTTGCACTCAATCCCATGGATAACATACTCTCCCATGAAATTAAATGTGAGTATCCCTTTGTTGTAAACATCATATCCCTTTTCAGAACATATGTTTCTCAACACATTTTAACAATTCAATTGGCCAGATCAAAAAGTAACTGAAGATCGGAGTTCAAATCATCACAAATTATCGACATTTAAAACCGTAGAAAATAAAATCAATTCTTCATAAAACTATTTCTTCAAAGTAGAGAGAAGGATAAAAAAGACTACTCAGAATTCATGAGAAGGATATGATGAAACACGTACTTCATATATAAAAATAAGTTTACAAACAAAAGAAATGAAAAATACAACTTATCTCATAATCCTTTCCAAGCAAATCCCTAGAAGTTCTCTCCAAGCCTTTTTCTCTTTACAAGCACTCTTAATTCTCTCTTAGAAGTGTAATTAAGAAGAAATCGCTCACCTTCCCTCTCTTCTTACAACCCTAGAAGACAATCTTCAAGCCCTTGACTTTCTCTCTCTATCTTTCCCTCTTGGTTCTCACGCCACCTATCTTTTTTTGCCCCCCCTCTTGAAGTTCCTCTCCAACATGATTTTTATTTTGGGCTGCCTCCACTGAAAAGAATTTCAATTTCCCTCCAAAATTGAAAAATCAAACCTTTGAATTCAAAAGATGTGCTTCTTTTATCTAAGAGTTAAATCNACTATTCAGACTTCATGAGAAAGATACAACAAAACACAAATTTCATATATAAAAGAAAGTTCATACAAAACTTAAAAAAATAAATAACACTTATCTGAAAATCTTTCTCAAAGCAAATCCTTTGTAGCATTTCCTAGGAAATGTAGGAAGAAGAAATCTCTCACTTTTCTCCTCTCCAACACTCTTAGAGAAAGATTCACACTTAATCTCAACACAAAAACTCTAAATTCTTAAAGAAAAATCACTAATAGACTCCAAAATGATGGTGGAATGAAGGTGGAAAAGTGTATGGCATGTAAGAGAATGAATTGAGGCGAGGAATGGTGAAAAGGAGCAAATTTTCTGATTAATTTTGGCCCCAATAGAGCCTTGAGTCGGTTCTCTAATAGGTGCATCCAAAAACTCTTCAAAAAGCATCCAAATTCATCGAATCTTCTAGGAAAAGGGTCTGAACTGACACAGCGCCGTCGGTGCCCATTCTGGCATCGCCGGCTGGCATTGACGACGCTAGTGCTCCGCAATTTAATTCGCTGCTTTCTGTCAAACGGCGCCATCAGTGCCCAGTCTGACGCTGAACAAATTTTCAACTTCTCCATTTTGACTCCAAATTTCATCCGTTATGCTTCCTTTTTGGTCCAAGTCCTAAAATTCAACAACCTACAAGAAAACATTAAAAATTGCTTCCATTAAAGTGCAATATCACAAAAAATGAGTATAAAATATGGGTATAAAAAAGCATAAATTTTTGGTGTATCAAAATCTCCCCATCTTACATGTTACTTGTCCTCAAGTAACTCTTTTATTACTAAAAAAAGTATGACTTATGGTAAATAATTTAATTTCTAGATTTTCATATTTTAGTCCACTAAATACAGTAGCATAATTTAAGAAAATATGAAAATAACTCCAGTTAATACCGAAGGTATAAGAATATGTAGCAATCAAGTCTAAGATTTTTGATTCTCTATTCTTTTCAAGAAAATTTACAAATTGTCATATTAAAGCCTCTTAGAGTATTCATATGAAAAAGAACTTCATGAAACTTTACTATTAAATAAGTTAATAATCAAATATAAGTTTAGAAAATGTAATCAAGCCTTCTTCTTTTAGTTGATTCAAGTGAAGCCAATTTTTAATTAGGCATCTCCTCAAGCTTCTCCCCACATTATTTTCAATTCTTTTTCTTTTCTCTTTTTCTTTTCTTTTCTTTTCAGGATCATTTTCAATCCTTTTTCTTTTCTTTTCTTTTCTTTTTTGTGAGGATTACTATATCTGGAGTTGACCTCACTTTTGGTTGAGGTTCAGTTTTTCCTCTTTAGTAGCCTAAGGTCTAGCCATATGACTGACCTCAACTTTTGGTTGAGGTTTAGTTTTTCCTCTTTAGTAGCCTAAGGTCTAGCCATAAAACTTTCCAATTGACTATTCTTAGAAAACTTGATAAGGAACCCTCACCATTAGAAATTCTACACTCCTCTTTACTAAGCTTGAAGTTCCACATATTGGTCATAACCTCTAGCGCTTAGTAGGTGGGGTCACTATGGGAGAACTCAAAATGAGTCACCCTTAGGACTGCTGGACCTTAGGGTTGACCCTGGGTGTTGGTCTAGGGCTTAAGGCATTCACTTAGACTCACAATCACTCACTACCCTAAACCCAAAATTTCCTGACTTTGGTCCCTTGATACTTTAGGGAGACTCATGTTGGTGGTCCCCTAAACCCATTAGCCTTAGACTAGGGTTTGGCTAAGATCACTAAATAGAGGACCCAAAATGGGATTCCCATTGGTCCATGGCTTATTGATGGTGGTTGGCACTCTAACTCCACCAAGATACCCAACCTAGCCTTTTGCCCATCAACTTCCCCAAATTACCTAGATACCATTGGGACACCAAATTTGGCCAAAATTCTCAAATTTACCCAAAATACCCAAATTGGTTCAAAAATCAATTGAAACACTTTGAAAACACCCAAACTACCCAAAATCACCATAATTGGCCAAATTACCAAAATACCCCTCCTTAGCCCAAAATTTCAAAAATTCTAAAAAATCCTAAAAATTCCCAAAACCTCTCAAATATTCTCAATTTCATTTTTTTCAACTATCACATGACCCAAATTGGTCAATTTGACCACTTTTGATCAAAACCCCCAAATTGCCCTTTAAAGGCCCATATTTTCCCCAAATTACCTCAAATGTCTATCCAATTGGTCTCAATTTCCCCCAATTTCAATTCTAAACTCAAATTCACCCTTTATGAGACCAATCTAAACCAAATCCAAGCCCAATTGGTCCATGATTTGAATCCAATTTTGAGCTGAACCAAAAACCCAATTTTGGCCCTATGACTTGGTTCCACCAAATTGAACCCATGGCCTACTCCATTTGCCACAATTTGTGTTAAAAAATATTCATTACATTCCTACACGTCAAATTTGACCTTCAATTGGCCTTAGTAAAGCTCCTTTTATTTAATTTGAACTTAAGTCCAAAAATTCCTAAATTTGCCTCAAATTAGACATGTCCTCAAACTTCACCAAATTGAGGGCCTTAACCCAAACATTTCCACTCCATTTCTTCATGAAAAATCTTCACAAAATCTCCCTTGATCATGTGGACCATTTAATTGGGACTTAGCCCAAGTCTAGCCCAACCAAGACCCATGTGTAGCCCAACATGCTTAAATTGACCAAATTTCAAAAAATCCCTCAAATTGACTCACCAATTGAACTCAAAATCACTTCAACCCTTCACCAAAGATATTCATAACAATCATCTACACAATTTTGATCAATAAATTGGGTCAATAGACATGGATAGCCTATCCCAAACCCAAGTTTTGATCACTTGGACCCACATTGAACCCATGCACTAAAGGTGACCTAACTATCCTAAAGTCATCAAATTAATGACTCCACAGCCATGAATTGGACCCTAGTGACCAGCCTAAACCCCATGAAACCACCTAAGCTAATCCATGGACCAAAGGTCCCCTAAATCAATGGATTTAATGCCATATTTTCTTAAGCCTTGGATATTTTTGCCAAAACAAAGCCTAAAATCATTAAATTGTTGTGACANTTGGAGAATTAGCAACAACCGCAAAATTTCATATCATCGACGCCGAGACCTCTTTCAATGCTCTGCGGAGAACTGGCAACAACCGCAAAATTTCATATCATCGACGCCGAGACCTCTTTCAACGCTCTACTTGGTCGGCCTTGGATTCATGAGAACAATATGGTTCCATCGTCTCTACATCAATGCATCAAATACTGCAAAGAAAAGCGACCTTGGATTCATGAGAACAATATGGTTCCATCATCTCTACACTAATGCATCAAATACTGCAAAGAAAAATAAGAATATTGCATTAAAGGCTACATGGTCGACCTTGGATTCATGAGAACAATATGGTTCCATCGTCTCTACACCAATGCATCAAAACAGGTCGCCCTTGGATTCATGAGAACAATATGGTTCCATCGTCTCTACATCAATGCATCAAATACTGCAAAGAAAAGCGACCTTGGATTCATGAGAACAATATGGTTCCATCATCTCTACACTAATGCATCAAATACTGCAAAGAAAAATAAGAATATTGCATTAAAGGCTACACATCAAATATTATAAAGAAAAACAAGAATATTGCATTAAAGGAGATTTACAGCCATTTTCAGCACATGAGATTGATATTCATGAAGATGCTGTTTATTATACACCTCCAAAGGAAACTGTCTTCTCTCCNGGTTGAGTTTAGGCTGAGATCTTAGGGTTTTAGTGTGGACAGTCACGGGATCACTCTATCGGGGATGATGACGGGAAGCCGTCCGATCGCGCGTGTATCAGATGGACGGAGAAAATCGAGCCGGACAGCGCTTCGTTACATGAACCGCGGGTCGAGTCAGTGGCTACGTGGATGGCGGCGTCATGCCTTCAGAGCTACCGAGGATACAATCAGTGTCGCGTGTTTAAATAGAAAAATAGGGATTTTCTTATTTAAATAAATAGCCCTAGCTTTAAAAATTCATATCTTTGTGTAGAAAAATCATATAAATAAAATCAAAATACCTTCTTGCTCAGCAAACAGAGGGGAACAATGCGGAAATGATTTGGAGTCCATTTGATGCATATTTTATTCTTAATTAATTTAAACACTGATTTGAATGTTTTGATTCTCCATGCATGTAGTAATATCCAATGACTTGAAATTTTAGCATGTTGTTGCCTTTGTCTTAGGGAACATCCTCTGATTTTTCCAAAGTCAGAGGAGGCCCTAGATAGAGATCCATATTTTTCAAGTTTATGTTTATTATTTGCATAAATTAATCATGATAATTAGTATGTTGCTCAGGAAATTCCAAGAAAATTTTGGAAGGTTCACTACAACCAGAGGACCTCTTGGAAATAATTTCATGAGTTAAGTCATTAAGAATACACTTAATTTTCACCAATCTTAAAACACAAAGAAAGTTAATTTTGAAAAATACAATCAACAAAATGACTCAATTTCTTATCTCCACTATTGTTTAGGATCCAGAGAACTCACCATAAAAATTTCAAAGTATTTTGAGTTCATTTGGTAACTTAAGTTGATTTTTAAAGATAAATATCATTTTAGCACTTAAATGATTTTTAAAAATCAAAATATAACTCAAAAAATTTATAAAAACTTATTTTTTGAGTTCTCTATCATCGGGGGTATTTTCTAAAAATAAAATGGTAACTAAAATAAAAACTTGTTTTTTAGCCTATTTTTAAATATTTAAATAATTATAAATCACAAAAATAATAAAATTCATGAAAATATTCTAAATTACTTTCTAAGCACTTAGGAACAATTAGGATATTTTTCTGGATTTTCAAAACAAAGATACTGAATTTTAAAGCTTAAAAATAATTTTTAAAGGCTAAAATGGATTTTAACTAAAAATTATTCCACAGAAAAATATAAAATTTTCTCCTCTAGGTTCTCTGACCTCAGGAAGATTTTTCAAAAATACAAAACTTAATTTTCCCCATTTAAAACATTTTATATTTCATAAATACCACAAAAATTAAAATAATTCTTAAAATTCAAATAAAATTTAAAAAATTATGAAATTTTGTCCAAAGGTTTCACTGGTTTAGGTCTACCTCCAGTATAAATTTCAAGGGATTAGGATTTACCTTAGTTAAGTTAGGAATTTTCTTTGAAGAATCCTATATTTACATGAAAATAATTATATAAATTAAATTAAATTTTGAAAAATCATATTTTCTCCTCTGATGTCTTGATTGACCCATTAATGAGGTAGGATAAAAATTTTAAAGTCATTTGGATTAAATTTGATAAATGATGAAGTGTTGGAGCCTTAAAGGCAAATGTGTAATTTTGGCACCTTAGCCTTAGTTAGCATTTAGGCTTAATTCAAGGAGGGAAATGGGCAACCTCTGATCTTAATTTGGATGTTTGAAACACAAGGGGTTAATTTGTAGAAACCAACCTGACTTTCTTAGGAAAAGATAAGTTAATAAATTTCTAAATTATTAAAATTTGGGAGTTTATTAAAATAAAATGAGAAGTGATGTTTGAAACACTAGGGGTTAATTGGTAGAAACCAACCTCACTTTCTTAATTAAAAAGATAAATAAATTTCTAAATTATTAAAATTTGGAAGTTTATTAAAATAAAATGAACCTAGGACTTAGGTGTATTACCTTTGAAGTCAATAATTAATCAATTTAATACCGCTATTTGATTTTCAAATGAAACTCAAATAATGAATCATGACCACCAAAAACTTAACGTTTTCAAAACTAATTAAGACACTCACCTAGGTCTTAAGGGCTTAGTAATCTAAGTTAAATCAAGATTGATTAAATGAGGATTAGAAAAACAAACACAATTAAAATTAAAACATCTTTCAAATACTACAAGCCCAATTAGGACAAAAATTTGGCTAAGTGTTCCAATAACACTAAATTGCCTCTTTAAGGATCTTCAACCACATAATATTCAAAATTAAATTACTATTGATAATTATCCTACTCTTAGGGATAATTGATACATCAATGCTCATTGAGCATTAGGGTGTTTACAGGATCAATTATTAAGCAACATAATAAATTTAAAAAAGCTCAGGATTTTCCACCAGACAGCGAGAGAGTAGCACATACCTCCTTCTTTCTCTAGATCTAGTGGATACCTCGGAGATCTACTAAACTTAATATATTTTACTTAACAAATATCTTCCTTAATCAAATTAATAAGGACCCACCAAGCTATGACCTAGAGTTAAGTAGGTCGTCAAAATTTTACTTCCCCATTTCATATAAACTGTCTTAACATGCCTTTTGAGTTTTAGGTGGTGGAACGAGAAGACTCGCCGAGTACGCTTCTACAATTTTTAGTGTTGTCTTTCTTGTACCTTCATACTGTACTTTCATACTTGCAAATTTGCATGCTAAAAAAAAATGTCACCCTACATGAAAACTAAAACTATTAGGATAGCCACAAAACTAAAACTAAACCTAAAACTAAAATCAACCAAGATAAAATTCACCGCCACAAAATTTNATCAACTTCAAAACAACTTTCATCCTTCATGAAAGTTGTTCATGATGATGTTTTACACCAAACACAACAATCTATTTGAGCTTAGCTCATGGCTAGCTCAAGTTTGACCTAGTTTAGCCCCAATATTAACCTTAAGTCTAAACCCAAATCCATTAAAACCCATCCAAATTGACTACCAAATCAACTTCAAAAATGACCACCAAATCAACTTCAAAACAGCTTTCATCTTTGAGCTTAGCCCAAAGCTAGCTCAAGTTTGACTCAAGTTTAGCCATACATGCTTAATTTAGTTCTAAATCCAAATCCATTAAAACCCATCCAAATTGACTAGCAAATCAACTTTAAAACAACTTTCATTCTTCATGAAAGTTATTTATAATGATGTTATTCACCAACTAAAACAATCAATTTGAGCTTAGCCCATGGCTAGCCCAAGTTTGACCCAAACT
>JXCR01148722.1:47885-81537 GCA_002079205.1 Phalaenopsis hybrid cultivar | reverse complement strand
TATGTATGTAAATGCCCCTTCACTTTATATAACTTTTATAGGTGCTTCTGTCATCTTCTGTCCGCAGTAATAATTTTCTATCCATTAGTTAGTTCAATATTTAAATATTTTGTTTTAGGTGCCTATTTCTCTTGCACTGTTTGTAGGAGGAGTTGGAGTTTCTATTCCAACAGTGCAATTATTTAAAAGCCTCGTTATGACCCTTTTGGTTCCTTTGGCTCTAGGAAAGGTATGTTTTAAGTTTCTCAAAGTTTACAATTTAAGAATTTGTCATTATCATCAATTTACTATATTTTTATTAGATTATGTTCCTCTAATNGGCTCTAGGAAAGGTATGTTTTAAGTTTCTCAAAGTTTACATTTTAAGAATTTGTCATTATCATCAATTTACTATATTTTTATTAGATTATGTTCCTCTAACATGTACTTCATGGATCCTAAATTTATTTAACCGTAAACTACAATAAGTTTACATGGAAATAACATGAGCCAAGTGTTCTTAGTTATGGTATGCAGGCTAAATTTTATCATCCAAGCAATTATTCCTACTTTGGAGACATAGAATCACATTTTAATTTTCATGCTTAAATACTGAAAGTTGAGCGGTGCATTCATGAAAGCATCTTTTCTATTTTCTTCTCATACTTGGTAATNTACTGAAAGTTGAGCGGTGCATTCATGAAAGCATCTTTTCTATTTTCTTCTCATACTTGGTAATTTTTTTTTATTATGCTTATGTGTGGCTACTTTTAGATTGGGATAAAGGCATTACTATTTTGCAGAACTTGCAAAGCAGGAAGAGGGATAGAATTGTTGGTCTAAAGTTTTGGGATCTTTATACTTTTATAATTACTTATTTTAGAGGTCCAAAGTTTTGGGATAGGAAAACTTTTTTAATTCTAGGTCTTATTTTGAAACCAATATTACTTTTTCTTTTATAACTTATCTTAGCACTAAAGATTGTTGCTTGTCTTTTATGGGTTTGATTGGATGTCTTTGATGTTAAAAAATCAACCAAAATATCAAGTTTATCACAACCTGACATGAAAGCCTGTAATATTAAAGCGGAAATTGATGTTTAAGTGAAAATTTAAATATTTTTATCGGCGATATGTACTTCCCAAAAATCTATCATAAACTTTCTACTGACACCTTTTCCAATATATCGAAAGGTCTTCTACTCCATAATGTTTTTTTTCTTTTCAAAATGACAATAAAATATACTATTATTTTTTATATTATCATGAAAATATAAGTTCCTATCATTTATTACTCCACCTCGGCTTTATACAAATTCCTCTATATCATTCTTTCAATCTATGATTTTTTTTCTTGTAAATATTTATTCACTGTTAGTTCTCAGCATATTTTAGCCAGTAACTTAAATTAACATATGTGTGCCAGTTAACATTAAGTGAATCTGTACAAAATCATACAATATTTGCATTAAATTCAAAGGTGAGCATGGAAAAGATCCATAAGATGTCATTGGATATTATTTAATAACTGTGATAATTTTCTCCCCTGAATTGATAGGTCAGTTTGAACCAAATCGTCGTGACGGTTTTGTTGTTAGGAGACAAACATCCCGTTGGAACCAGAAACAAGAAAGTGAAACAAAGATGAAGAATTACACTTCTCAGTTTAAAAAAAAAGATAGAACCTAAATCCTTAAAAAATAAATCCGACTTACTTTCACTGTTTACTTACTTGATTTCTTCTCTCTCTTTGTTGATTTTCTCCTCCATTGCATTCATTATAGCTAATGTAGAAACTTAAGCATTGTATATTGAACAACAAAATTAGTTTAGAAGATTTTACACCAAAATTGTCTAGAAACATATCGAAACCTTGTTGAGTGGAGTCCTGAATGGTGTCAAAGTGGCAGCATCGAAATGTTAGTGTTTGAGTGCCGGTATCAAAATGCCGGTGACGAAAACGCCAAAACCTCTGACGAGTTTCCAAGTTTGGTGGCGAAGAAGCTGAAGGCTCAACTGTGCTAAAACTAGTCCAGTTTCAAAAACCCTAAATGTTCAAGTTCGCTTTGAGCAAGGAGAGCAAGAGAACTCTATACCTCAGAATCGCAGATGATAACCCATGAAAATGAATATGAATCAACAACGCATGCTTTTTTATTGAGGTATTCGGGTTGGGTCACGTGAAAAAGCTCATTTTTAGCATTTTTTGAATGGTGCGAAAATGGGCCCCATCACTTTACAATTTACGTGTTCCAGACTTCCAGACTCAATATTTTCTCCACGTGGATCCATGCAGGATCTAGCATTCATTTGCTACAACGCCTTCGGCTTTGACATGAAGAGCCGCTCCTCTTATTCCTTCATGTGAAGCCTCACCTACTCCTCCTTTCTTCGCATAAGAGTCGCTCGACTCCTCTTCTCCGCACGTGTTTGGCTCGATTTGGAGACTCCTACTTCTCTTCTGGAACCCATAAGGTAGGGCTGGAAACGATCCCGCCTTTCTTTTTTCTTCTCTTCTACAATGTCCCTTCCTCTCAGAAATTAGGCTAGGGTTTGGACTGACTTCTCTTTCCTCACAGTACCCACATGCGAGGTTCCTCCACCTGACCTCTCTTTCTTCTTTTTCTCCTGCTCTTAATCATTTTGTGTCTCCTTCTTTCTTCTCCTATCTTCTTCTCATTCTTCTTTGTTTGGACTCGCCAACCTTGACTCCTTCCCTCACCTTCGTATACTCTCGTTTTCTCTCCCTCTCCCACTGTCTCTCGCTCTATAACTCTCTTGCTTATCTATTCATCATTTGGTTTTTACTATCTTCGAAAGTGATATGCGACTCCTGAAAAAAATAAAATGAAGTGGTGTTTATCCATATGTCTATTCGATTATTAATTTTATTATCATTTGTTTACTGGGTATTACAACCTTCATGTAAAATTGCTAGCTCTTGGACCCTATCGTTGGCCTTTACGTGAATTTTAAAGCCTTTAGCCTTTGCTCCTTGTGTGTGCGATAAGACTAGCTCTGAATTTGTCATGGCTCGGTTTAACCCATGCAGAGCTGCTACTCTTATTCCTTCACACTAAACCTTGCCTCCTCTACACAAAGTCACTCTTCTTCTTCCTTCGCACCGAATGGCACGAGGTGTTCGTCGTCCCCTCCGCCCCTGCCCTTGCAAGTCATGAGAGCTGCTCGACGCCTCGTTTGCTTGACACGATGCTGCCTCCTCCCACGTCTTCCTCCTTTCCTTCGCAACCTGCTCGACTCCCAAGTAAGTCATTTCTCGCCTCTGTGTCCCTTACACATTGATTTATACACGAATGCATCTCTTATACTTTCCAACTCTCTCACTTCACATACTCTTCGGTTTCCCGACTGTTTAATTCCTATTCTTCTTCTCTTCGGTTTTCTCATTTCCTCTCCCCCGGTTAATAAAAACGGAATCCTAGCAAGAACATTAATTTTACGAGTTGCTATAGAAATCTAAATCCAAGAGCACACTCCCATTTGGCAAAAATGATTTGAAGGAAATGACATAGAAGGAACCATGTAGAGAAAGGAGCCAATAAATGATTAGTATTTATAACCCAATCATGGTTAAGAATAAGTTGATTGATAAGGGAGAGAAGTTTCTTTCCGTCGTTAGCATGAAAATAAATAATCCTTTTCTGTAAATCATTCTAAACACAACTAGTCGAATGAGAAGAATCAACTAATTATTTCAGTTCTAGCAAAGTGATTAGTTCACTAAGGGGCTATTTGGTTGCCAATATTATGGGTGTAAAGTAAAAGAAATATAGTTTTTTCTAGTGGTGTCAAAAATTGTCCTGACATGCCAACTTGACCTGAATCCAACTTAAATTATCTGAATTTGGGTTGATCTAAATATTTCTCGGGTCTGGTTTAGGTTAAATAAGCTAACCGTTTAATTTTTCATGTCCGATTTGGGTTGGACTCGCCAACCCAAAAATGACCCGCCAACCCTAAATTGACTCANTCTGAATTTGGGTTGATCTAAATATTTCTCGGGTCTGGTTTAGGTTAAATAAGCTAACCGTTTAATTTTTCACGTCCGATTTGGGTTTGACTCGCCAACCCAAAAATGACCCGGCAACCCTAAATTGACTCGAAATTGATCTTATTTAAACTCTAATTGTTGTAATTCCTTATGTTAAACGGGTTTCACAAGTTGGGTACGGGTTGGTTTTTTGACCCATATAATATTCAGGTTGGATTCGGGTCAAACCTGGACTCGATCGGCTGACCAAAATCGTAACCCCCTAGGTTTTTTTCCTTTCTTTGTTTTGTTTGAATAAACCAACCATAAAATATTTGTGGTGGATTTTTGCGGGGAATTTGTAATTCACTCAAATAGGGTTAATTTCAAATTCATTAAAAACTCAGACTGCAGCTTCACCTTCATCTGTCATGACCACCACCCACCAATGCATATGTAGCTCACCATCATCCCCTTCCTCTGCCAATTGTTGTCTGCTGGATCCTCAACCTACTGGCAATGACTGCCACCATTGCCTACAACCATCGAGGGCCGTGAGNTTGTTTACTGGGTATTACAACCTTCATGTAAAATTGCTAGCTCTTGGACCCTATCGTTGGCCTTTACGTGAATTTTAAAGCCTTTAGCCTTTGCTCCTTGTGTGTGCGATAAGACTAGCTCTGAATTTGTCATGGCTCGGTTTAACCCATGCAGAGCTGCTACTCTTATTCCTTCACACTAAACCTTGCCTCCTCTACACAAAGTCACTCTTCTTCTTCCTTCGCACCGAATGGCACGAGGTGTTCGTCGTCCCCTCCGCCCCTGCCCTTGCAAGTCATGAGAGCTGCTCGACGCCTCGTTTGCTTGACACGATGCTGCCTCCTCCCACGTCTTCCTCCTTTCCTTCGCAACCTGCTCGACTCCCAAGTAAGTCATTTCTCGCCTCTGTGTCCCTTACACATTGATTTATACACGAATGCATCTCTTATACTTTCCAACTCTCTCACTTCACATACTCTTCGGTTTCCCGACTGTTTAATTCCTATTCTTCTTCTCTTCGGTTTTCTCATTTCCTCTCCCCCGGTTAATAAAAACGGAATCCTAGCAAGAACATTAATTTTACGAGTTGCTATAGAAATCTAAATCCAAGAGCACACTCCCATTTGGCAAAAATGACTTGAAGGAAATGACATAGAAGGAACCATGTAGAGAAAGGAGCCAATAAATGATTAGTATTTATAACCCGATCATGGTTAAGAATAAGTTGATTGATAAGGGAGAGAAGTTTCTTTCCGTCGTTAGCATGAAAATAAATAATCCTTTTCTGTAAATCATTCTAAACACAACTAGTCGAATGAGAAGAATCAACTAATTATTTCAGTTCTAGCAAAGTGATTAGTTCACTAAGGGGCTATTTGATTGCCAATATTATGGGTGTAAAGTAAAAGAAATATAGTTTTTTCTAGTGGTGTCAAAAATTGTCCTGACATGCCAACTTGACCTGAATCCAACTTAAATTATCTGAATTTGGGTTGATCTAAATATTTCTCGGGTCTGGTTTAGGTTAAATAAGCTAACCGTTTAATTTTTCACGTCCGATTTGGGTTTGACTCGCCAACCCAAAAATGACCCGCCAACCCTAAATTGACTCAAAATTGATCTTATTTAAACTCTAATTGTTGTAATTCCTTATGTTAAACGGGTTTCACAAGTTGGGTACGGGTTGGTTTTTTTACCCATATAATATTCAGGTTGGATTCGGGTCAAACCTGGACTCGATCGGCTGACCAAAATCGTAACCCCCTAGGTTTTTTTCCTTTCTTTGTTTTGTTTGAATAAACCAACCATAAAATATTTGTGGTGGATTTTTGCGGGGAATTTGTAATTCACTCAAATAGGGTTAATTTCAAATTCATTAAAAACTCAGACTGCAGCTTCACCTTCATCTGTCATGACCACCACCCACCAATGCATATGTAGCTCACCATCATCCCCTTCCTCTGCCAATTGTTGTCTGCTGGATCCTCAACCTACTGGCAATGACTGCCACCATTGCCTACAACCATCGAGGGCCGTGAGTCCACATTTCATTGCATTTGAAATATCATAACAAACATAATAAAAGGCTTGGTTTGCTTCCAATCAAATAATACATGCATTTCAATTATTCTCCATTTAAATTTGTGCAGTATAATTAATCTCCATTTCTAAAGTACATGCATCTTAAAAATACTCAACCAAACTACCCCTAAATTAAGAGGCGATAAAGGCTTTATTAATTCATTTATTATTATGAAAGTTGATGTTTCCATGATTACTAACTTTCCAAGATAGTTTAAAGAGAGAGATGAACAGCTTGAGAAACCTATATATTAGAGTTTGAACTTTGAGATGTATTGGCAAACTACAAACACGGGAGAAGTGTTACTAAAATATTTTTCTCGAATGATAGATTCAACAAAATGTTATCATTTAGCCGAATATGCTTCCAATAGTACATGCTACGGAGAGACATGCTCATTGACACTAGACTTTGATACCAATATCTTACATAGCTTTAGGATGACAGAAATTCCGTTATTTGATAAAATTCATACCGTTACTATCGTCAGTATTTTTTTAAAGAAAATGATTACCAATAGCATCTATTATTTTGATAACCCAATTTATAATCCAAATAGGCGAATATAAGAGTAACAATAAAGACGCATTGGAGAAAGCAATTGATAAGCACCATCCTACCTCTTGAGAAGAACTTGTCTTTTCAGTAGAGGATTTCATTTAAATTATTTCAGTAAGAGTATTCCAAAAGGTATGTTGCAGAATTTTGGAGTTTGTTCATAAAGAGAAGGGATTCAAAGAGTAACTTATAATATATGCCAAATAGATACCATATCAGATTAATTGCTTCCAAGATAAATCATAATTGATTTAGAGAAATTAATCCGAGACTAGGTGCTTCTTCAAAGATATTTAAGGTGCTCTTAACAATATTATCTTGAAAGGGGCAGCTCGTCGAAAAAGAAAAGTTTCATCTGAGTAACAATGTTTGAAGTAACAACCCTCAATCCAACGGCCAAAAGAAACAATTATGTTGAACTTCAGGGATGGTAATATAAATAAGTGGGAAAAGGGGTCTCCTGCCTTTGTCTCTTAAACTTCTAAATTGCTTACCATGAATACGATTCACAGTGATTTGGGTGGTTGCATGCGTCAATGAATGAATGATTAAGTGATAAACCTTGGTAGAAAGAAGCAATTACTGAGTTTAAAAAGAAAATCTCATTTCCAACTATAGAAGGCTACTTCAATATTCACTTTGAAGTATTTTATTTATTTATTGTTTACTTAAAGAAGAGTAGTGTTAAATTATGAGCCACAACTATCCCTCTGTAATGACACCTAAGGAAATATCAACTAATTTGGGTAAGTGTTCTTTGAATTTATTTGCAAATACTTGAATTATCATATATTTTAAAAATTTGGAAAATAAGAGCAAAACTAAAAGAACCAAAGAGAAGCCTTGCCTATGTACATGCCCTCAAATAGAGAAATCAGAGTGTATGATATCATAACTTACTTGAAAACTTGAAGCAAGAAGCCATAATGACTAGAAGATTTAGAAGTAAGTTTTTTTTTTTTTTTTTGTTGAGTAAAAAAATGGAACATCTGAATCTGAAGAAGAGGATAGCCTTGAGGATAAAGATTATGAAGTTCAACCACAAGTTTAGTTGCTAGATTAATTAAGAAGCTTTTTATGGTAAGAGTAAAATTCATTTCTAATGTTAGATGGATTAGAAATGATTTGATTGCCTAGATGATATGATGTATAAAATTAAATTTCTTGCTCCAGTTGCCACTTATATGTAAAAAAAGTTATTGTTATTATGCCTCTCAAGTAACTATTTGACTAAAGATCTTTGATGCCAGTAGGTTTTTACTTTTATTTTATTTTTATAAAGCTAGCTTACTTTGTTTATATTCTTAAAGATCTCAAGGAGAACAGAGGTCAGATTCTGCATTCCTGTAAATTCTATCATATTCTTTCTTTGGCTTTAGCACAATAATTTTGCTTATAACAGAATGAAAAGCCATATAAAAGGAAAACTTATTATCTGTATCTAATGTCCAGGTGCTTCGAGATTTTATAAAGA
The DNA here is from genome assembly GCA_002079205.1 of Phalaenopsis hybrid cultivar. NCBI lineage: Eukaryota > Viridiplantae > Streptophyta > Magnoliopsida > Asparagales > Orchidaceae > Phalaenopsis > Phalaenopsis hybrid cultivar. The sequence continues at coordinate 73,414 of JXCR01148722.1, read as the reverse complement.
GTAAGTCTTCTTTTTCATATATTCCCCTCTTAACTTTTTTCTCCTTATCATTGTTTATATCATTTTCTTTTAGCATCTTAAAAATGCACCTGACCTTGTTAAAATGAGAAATGATGAAGGAACAAGATGTGCTNTCTTTTTCATATATTCCCCTCTTAACTTTTTTCTCCTTATCATTGTTTATATCATTTTCTTTTAGCATTTTAAAAATGCACCTGACCTTGTTAAAATGAGAAATGATGAAGGAACAAGATGTGCATTATCAGAAAATTGCAAATTATGTTCTTTATTAAGGATTTCACATAAATTCTGACAATATCTATAATCAATTGTAGTTTTCATATTACATGATGCTATTTTGCAGGTGTGGCTGTTTGTGTTGATAAAAATCGTCAATATTTGTCAATGACAAGTGCCATTCTTCTTAGTCTTGTAAGTCATTTATAATTGCAAAGTTGTTTCGAGAAAAGAAAAACTAAATTTCCTGAAGGAAAACAGCTTCAGATTAAATAGATTTTCCATTGCTACTTTATGTTTATGCGATGTGAGTGAAAATCTCTTGATGGTTCTTCGTTGTTTGTCTTATCTTTTTCCTTTGACTTTTGAAGAAGCTTTCCGTGAGCTTAGGTTTTTCCTTTATTACTAAATGAGCAAGAGTAGCAGCATGTATGCTTCTCAGCAATCTCTGTGTTTAAGTTCAGTTGTCTAAAAGCTAAGGGTGCATTTGGGGCAGCAGTGCGGTGAAAAGTCGCTGTTTTTTCTATTTGGCAAAATTACGTTTTGTTTGCTTTTTAGCTGTGTTTTGCCACCGGACCAAGCTAGGTGCGGTGGCGGCCAGAAAAATGCAGTGTGACATTTTCAAAAAAAAAAAAGTTTGTAATGGCCGCGGCAGGAGCAACAGTTTCTTTTGCAGCAGCTTCACAGCCGTTTGAAACAGCTGTAACTGCCCTAGACAAAGTGGACCCTAAATAGGAAACTTACAATAAACAATCTTTAAATCNCATTTTGTGTCTCCTTCTTTCTTCTCCTATCTTCTTCTCATTCTTCTTTGTTTGGACTCGCCAACCTTGACTCCTTCCCTCACCTTCGTATACTCTCGTTTTCTCTCCCTCTCCCACTGTCTCTCGCTCTATAACTCTCTTGCTTATCTATTCATCATTTGGTTTTTACTATCTTCGAAAGTGATATGCGACTCCTGAAAAAAATAAAATGAAGTGGTGTTTATCCATATGTCTATTCGATTATTAATTTTATTATCATTTGTTTACTGGGTATTACAACCTTCATGTAAAATTGCTAGCTCTTGGACCCTATCGTTGGCCTTTACGTGAATTTTAAAGCCTTTAGCCTTTGCTCCTTGTGTGTGCGATAAGACTAGCTCTGAATTTGTCATGGCTCGGTTTAACCCATGCAGAGCTGCTACTCTTATTCCTTCACACTAAACCTTGCCTCCTCTACACAAAGTCACTCTTCTTCTTCCTTCGCACCGAATGGCACGAGGTGTTCGTCGTCCCCTCTGCCCCTGCCCTTGCAAGTCATGAGAGCTGCTCGACGCCTCGTTTGCTTGACACGATGCTGCCTCCTCCCACGTCTTCCTCCTTTCCTTCGCAACCTGCTCGAGTCCCAAGTAAGTCATTTCTCGCCTCTGTCGTCCCTTACACATTGATTTATACACGAATGCATCTCTTATACTTTCCAACTCTCTCACTTCACCTACTCTTCGGTTTCCCGACTGTTTAATTCCTATTCTTCTTCTCTTCGGTTTTCTCATTTCCTCTCCCCCGGTTAATAAAAACGGAATCCTAGCAAGAACATTAATTTTACGAGTTGCTATAGAAATCTAAATCCAAGAGCACACTCCCATTTGGCAAAAATGATTTGAAGGAAATGACATAGAAGGAACCATGTAGAGAAAGGAGCCAATAAATGATTAGTATTTATAACCCGATCATGGTTAAGAATAAGTTGATTGATAAGGGAGAGAAGTTTCTTTCCGTCGTTAGCATGAAAATAAATAATCCTTTTCTGTAAATCATTCTAAACACAACTAGTCGAATGAGAAGAATCAACTAATTATTTCAGTTCTAGCAAAGTGATTAGTTCACTAAGGGGCTATTTGATTGCCAATATTATGGGTGTAAAGTAAAAGAAATATAATTTTTTCTAGTGGTGTCAAAAATTGTCCTGACATGCCAACTTGACCTGAATCCAACTTAAATTATCTGAATTTGGGTTGATCTAAATATTTCTCGGGTCTGGTTTAGGTTAAATAAGCTAACCGTTTAATTTTTCACGTCCGATTTGGGTTTGACTCGCCAACCCAAAAATGACCCGGCAACCCTAAATTGACTCGAAATTGATCTTATTTAAACTCTAATTGTTGTAATTCCTTATGTTAAACGGGTTTCACAAGTTGGGTACGGGTTGGTTTTTTGACCCATATAATATTCAGGTTGGATTCGGGTCAAACCTGGACTCGATCGGCTGACCAAAATCGTAACCCCCTAGGTTTTTTTCCTTTCTTTGTTTTGTTTGAATAAACCAACCATAAAATATTTGTGGTGGATTTTTGCGGGGAATTTGTAATTCACTCAAATAGGGTTAATTTCAAATTCATTAAAAACTCAGACTGCAGCTTCACCTTCATCTGTCATGACCACCACCCACCAATGCATATGTAGCTCACCATCATCCCCTTCCTCTGCCAATTGTTGTCTGCTGGATCCTCAACCTACTGGCAATGACTGCCACCATTGCCTACAACCATCGAGGGCCGTGAGTCCACATTTCATTGCATTTGAAATATCATAACAAACATAATAAAAGGCTTGGTTTGCTTCCAATCAAATAATACATGCATTTCAATTATTCTCCATTTAAATTTGTGCAGTATAATTAATCTCCATTTCTAAAGTACATGCATCTTAAAAATACTCAACCAAACTACCCCTAAATTAAGAGGCGATAAAGGCTTTATTAATTCATTTATTATTATGAAAGTTGATGTTTCCATGATTACTAACTTTCCAAGATAGTTTAAAGAGAGAGATGAACAGCTTGAGAAACCTATATATTAGAGTTTGAACTTTGAGATGTATTGGCAAACTACAAACACGGGAGAAGTGTTACTAAAATATTTTTCTCGAATGATAGATTCAACAAAATGTTATCATTTAGCCGAATATGCTTCCAATAGTACATGCTACGGAGAGACATGCTCATTGACACTAGACTTTGATACCAATATCTTACATAGCTTTAGGATGACAGAAATTCCGTTATTTGATAAAATTCATACCGTTACTATCGTCAGTAGTTTTTTAAAGAAAATGATTACCAATAGCATCTATTATTTTGATAACCCAATTTATAATCCAAATAGGCGAATATAAGAGTAACAATAAAGACGCATTGGAGAAAGCAATTGATAAGCACCATCCTACCTCTTGAGAAGAACTTGTCTTTTCAGTAGAGGATTTCATTTAAATTATTTCAGTAAGAGTATTCCAAAAGGTATGTTGCAGAATTTTGGAGTTTGTTCATAAAGAGAAGGGATTCAAAGAGTAACTTATAATATATGCCAAATAGATACCATATCAGATTAATTGCTTCCAAGATAAATCATAATTGATTTAGAGAAATTAATCCGAGACTAGGTGCTTCTTCAAAGATATTTAAGGTGCTCTTAACAATATTATCTTGAAAGGGGCAGCTCGTCGAAAAAGAAAAGTTTCATCTGAGTAACAATGTTTGAAGTAACAACCCTCAATCCAACGGCCAAAAGAAACAATTATGTTGAACTTCAGGGATGGTAATATAAATAAGTGGGAAAAGGGGTCTCCTGCCTTTGTCTCTTAAACTTCTAAATTGCTTACCATGAATACGATTCACAGTGATTTGGGTGGTTGCATGCGTCAATGAATGAATGATTAAGTGATAAACCTTGGTAGAAAGAAGCAATTACTGAGTTTAAAAAGAAAATCTCATTTCCAACTATAGAAGGCTACTTCAATATTCACTTTGAAGTATTTTATTTATTTATTGTTTACTTAAAGAAGAGTAGTGTTAAATTATGAGCCACAACTATCCCTCTGTAATGACACCTAAGGAAATATCAACTAATTTGGGTAAGTGTTCTTTGAATTTATTTGCAAATACTTGAATTATCATATATTTTAAAAATTTGGAAAATAAGAGCAAAACTAAAAGAACCAAAGAGAAGCCTTGCCTATGTACATGCCCTCAAATAGAGAAATCAGAGTGTATGATATCATAACTTACTTGAAAACTTGAAGCAAGAAGCCATAATGACTAGAAGATTTAGAAGTAAGTTTTTTTTTTTTTTTTTGTTGAGTAAAAAAATGGAACATCTGAATCTGAAGAAGAGGATAGCCTTGAGGATAAAGATTATGAAGTTCAACCACAAGTTTAGTTGCTAGATTAATTAAGAAGCTTTTTATGGTAAGAGTAAAATTCATTTCTAATGTTAGATGGATTAGAAATGATTTGATTGCCTAGATGATATGATGTATAAAATTAAATTTCTTGCTCCAGTTGCCACTTATATGTAAAAAAAGTTATTGTTATTATGCCTCTCAAGTAACTATTTGACTAAAGATCTTTGATGCCAGTAGGTTTTTACTTTTATTTTATTTTTATAAAGCTAGCTTACTTTGTTTATATTCTTAAAGATCTCAAGGAGAACAGAGGTCAGATTCTGCATTCCTGTAAATTCTATCATATTCTTTCTTTGGCTTTAGCACAATAATTTTGCTTATAACAGAATGAAAAGCCATATAAAAGGAAAACTTATTATCTGTATCTAATGTCCAGGTGCTTCGAGATTTTATAAAGAGTAAGTCTTCTTTTTCATATATTCCCCTCTTAACTTTTTTCTCCTTATCATTGTTTATATCATTTTCTTTTAGCATCTTAAAAATGCACCTGACCTTGTTAAAATGAGAAATGATGAAGGAACAAGATGTGCTTTATCAGAAAATTGCAAATTATGTTCTTTATTAAGGATTTCACATAAATTCTGACAATATCTATAATCAATTGTAGTTTTCATATTACATGATGCTATTTTGCAGGTGTGGCTGTTTGTGTTGATAAAAATCGTCAATATTTGTCAATGACAAGTGCCATTCTTCTTAGTCTTGTAAGTCATTTATAATTGCAAAGTTGTTTCGAGAAAAGAAAAACTAAATTTCCTGAAGGAAAACAGCTTCAGATTAAATAGATTTTCCATTGCTACTTTATGTTTATGCGATGTGAGTGAAAATCTCTTGATGGTTCTTCGTTGTTTGTCTTATCTTTTTCCTTTGACTTTTGAAGAAGCTTTCCGTGAGCTTAGGTTTTTCCTTTATTGCTAAATGAGCAAGAGTAGCAGCATGTATGCTTCTCAGCAATCTCTGTGTTTAAGTTCAGTTGTCTAAAAGCTAAGGGTGCATTTGGGGCAGCAGTGCGGTGAAAAGTCGCTGTTTTTTCTATTTGGCAAAATTACGTTTTGTTTGCTTTTTAGCTGTGTTTTGCCACCGGACCAAGCTAGGTGCGGTGGCGGCCAGAAAAATGCAGTGTGACATTTTCAAAAAAAAAAAAGTTTGTAATGGCCGCGGCAGGAGCAACAGTTTCTTTTGCAGCAGCTTCACAGCCGTTTGAAACAGCTGTAACTGCCCTAGACAAAGTGGACCCTAAATAGGAAACTTACAATAAACAATCTTTAAATCTGCGCCATCTAGTTTTTGGCTGGGAAAGATCTCTGCTTTATTGGTTGATAATTGCATATATAAATATTTTGCTGTTTTCAAGTAAAACAAATTGATTTTCCTTACTTGGAATTATTTCATATGGCTTATTTACCTTTATACCTAAAACTATTTTTTTTATTCTTGATGTCCTACCTCCATAATTGTGTTTCTTGTGTAAAATTGCCCGTAATAACTATTTTATCACCTATGCATAACTTTACTCATGCTTGCTTGTTGTTACATCCAAGCAACGTCTTACCCAACTGCTCATGTACAAAAATATATTGATGCCATAGATTTTGAGCTGCTTTTGATTCACATGATTGTTTATCTTGTATAAAATCCCAAGTGGAAAGGAGGTTTTAAATTAGTTTTTATAGGAGCGGCAGAAATTTGAAAAAAATATTGTTAGTCTCCAGAAATTACTTGGAAATAAGGTAGGTGTTACAAATGAGATCTTTCCATGGATCTCCTCACTTGTTAGATAAATATTCTCTCATTTATCATGTTATATTTAGTTGTGTTTTTGTTTTACACTTTAATCTGTCAACTCTTTGTGATTTTTTCATGAATATTCATTCATTATTTGGGCATTCATTCATTATCAAACACATTTTTATACTTTAATTATAAGCCCAAGTTGTCCTCCAAACCATCCCTAAGGTCCGTTTGGGATCATTTTTGTTTTGTATTTTTCCTTTTGCTCTTAAAAACGTGTTTGTTTTGTGTATATTTTACCTATTTTTATTTTATATTTCTTAAAACAAATTGATATCGGAATTTACCCAAAATTTGATAGGAAAACAAAATTTTATCATTCAAAATCAATGGGGTTACAATCAAGAATCAAAACAAGAAATAAAATACAACACAACACGAATCTATGGCTAGGGCTAGGCAGGTCAGCCGGTGGACAGCGCTGAGAGGTAGCTGTGAGCGGTGGTATTGAGTTGGAAGAGGGCAGTTAGGCTTGCAGTTGGGGCAGAATAGGGAAAGAGGTGGTGCGGTCCAGTAGGGAGTAGGTCTGAGGGTGAGGTTCAGCAGAGGAGCAGACTAACGGCAGCAGGATTTGCTGCAGGTGGTATCACTGGATGGAGCTGTAGGGTGTGGGGAAGAGTGCAGGCACAAAGGAGGAAGGGCGGCACGACAGGGAGGCCAAGTAGTGGTTGGCAGTCAACAGGTAGGTCATGTAAGGTTGCGGAGGGGAGTTGGGAAGGATAAATATCCCCACGGGATCGAGTTACAGCCAGAGCACCACTTGGACCCTTGGAGACGGTCACCACCTTGGACGAGTTACAACTAAAGCACCTTCTCACCTTTGTATACAGCCCTAGACAAGAAAATAAACTTCGACGGCAAGCTTGAAAAAATTCTCAAATCCTAAATAACTAAGCCCTAACACAATGTATTTATAATAAAATAAGATAATTAGGAGAAGAGGTAGCAGTTCCCAGCCCTAATTAGGGCCGGCTGGTTCAGCCCTGGGCCCTAGCCCTTGCGANCACCTTTGTATACAGCCCTAGACAAGAAAATAAACTTCGACGGCAAGCTTGAAAAAATTCTCAAATCCTAAAAAACTAAGCCCTAAAACAATGTATTTATAATAAAATAAGTTAATTAGGAGAAGAGGTAGCAGTTCCCAGCCCTAATTAAGGCCGGCTGGTTCAGCCCTGGGCCCTAGCCCTTGCGTCACAAATTAATTTGTTTTTTAAAACACTCAAAATAATTTTCATATGTTTTACTTGTTTTTAAAATAACCATAATTTAATTAGATAATCAAACATGTTTTGTTTCAAATCAAAACATAAACAAAATAAAATTAAAACAACAAAATATAAAATAAAAAATAAAAGTGATCTCAAATGGCCTCTGAATGTTTCTTTGGGATCATTTTTGTTTTTATTGTTTAGCCTTTGACATGTTTGTTTATGTATTTTTATTGTTTTTAAACACAATTTCCACCGCCATTATTTGACGGACGTTGTCTGGCTGCAATAGTTTCATTGGCAATCATCACTATGATCACATAACTTTATTTAATATTAAATAAATATATACATATTTTTAACATAACAAATATATTTTGTTTCAGATAAAATAAAAAACAAAAAAATATAATAAAAGCAATCCCAAACGGTTTAAAAATTGACCGTCAGCAGTTTCATAATCAGACCACAAGTTCTTTGAATTTCATTTTATTCGTTCATTTTTCTTAGATCCGTACAAAGCCTAAAACCTACTTGCAATGTGGCTGCTTTTTCAGCTGAAGCAGCGTACATGCATTCAACCAGAGCTGGAGTATAGATGCTTTTTATTGCTTCTATCATTTTCTTAAGAGAAAATTTTAAAATAGTCAAATGAATGAATGATAGTTCTCTGAAACTGTGACATGAAAATATGTACCTTTTTATGTAGTAATTACAAATATCAGTAGATATTATTTTATTACAATAGCGTGAAAATGGAAAATATTTAAAAAAATTCGCTGCATGTCATATAAAAAATATACTGGTAGACTTTATTTCTGAAGTAAAAAAATCATGTAAAGGAAATTCTGATGCTTTTTTCATCATAGCCTTCTAAAATCATGACATGTGGCATTAGTCATGTGTTTAAGAAAAAAATAATTATTTAGAACTTTAAATCGCAGTTGTGAGTCTCCTCAAATCTAATGTTATTTTCAAAAATACTGTGAATATTTAGTTTTATGTGAAAATAAAAAAAAAAAGCGTGCACAAATGTCTTCAATTTTTGTGTAAAATTTAATTTTTTTCTTCAAAATAACCATAAATGTCTTTATTTGAACTTTTAGATGTCACGTCACATTCACTATTTTAAAAAAGATGCCGATGAGAAATACGTCAGGGCATCCAGATGCCTTTTTTCCATTTCTAAAAGGCTCTAAATTCTTGAATTCNATGTAGTAATTACAAATATCAGTAGATATTATTTTATTACAATAGCGTGAAAATGGAAAATATTTAAAAAAAATCGCTGCATGTCATATAAAAAATATACTGGTAGACTTTATTTCTGAAGTTAAAAAATCATGTAAAGGAAATTCTGATGCTTTTTTCATCATAGCCTTCTAAAATCATGACATGTGGCATTAGTCATGTGTTTAAGAAAAAAATAATTATTTAGAACTTTTAAATCGCAGTTGTGAGTCTCCTCAAATCTAATGTTATCTTCAAAACTACTGTGAACATTTAGTTTTATGTGAAAATTAAAAAAAATGCGTGCACAAATGTCTTCAATTTTTTGTGTAAAATTTAATTTTTTTCTTCAAAATAACCATAAATGTCTTCATTTGAACTTTTAGATGTCACGTCACATTCACAATTTTAAAAAAGATGCCGATGAGAAATACGTCAGGGCATCCAGATGCCTTTTTCCATTTTTAAAAGGCTTTAAATTCTTGAAATTGCGTTGCAATTACTTCTATTGGTTAAAATGTGTGAAACCTTTATTCAATAATATGTATAGGAGTATTTACATATATAATTTCTAAACTTCATTTTTTACATATATTCCATCTTACCTATGCATGAAAAGATTTATTTAGCTTCTTTAGAAAAGGTTAAAATAGTGGTATTTTATGTGATATAAAAGGTTTGGTAAGCAGAAATGTAATAACAAAAATTAAGATAGATATGTAAATACATAGGAATTGGGTGGTATGTACGTAAATGCCCATACATATATTTACACACACAGACACATGTATATGTTTGTATGTATGCATGAGAGAGAGAGAGAGAGAGTAATAAAAGCTATTCTCACATTTTCATCTGTTATCTTTCTAAATGTTTCACTTGAACTTGCATTAAGATATCATGTTTGCCTTGCATTCTCATGGTTTCACCATCACATCTTTTTTATTTTTGTTTTGCAGGTTCCTTGGATGCAGGTGAGCAGGTCGAAGTCACTGCTCCTTACAGTTCGGCCAGAAGTTTTTGCTACTGCTGTGAGCATGGGGGTGTATGTTATTCACTATTGCTGTTTGAAATTGTGCTGTTTGATGCCAGAATCTTGCATTATTTTTGTATCATCATCATCATTGGCTTTATGCTAACTATTTGGATCTGGTAATTGTTTTTGCATTCTTTTATATGCATATATTTTCATGGTTTCATTTTTTATTGATCTCTTCAGGCTTCTTTTTCAATTTTAAAGTAGATACGAACTTATGCGGAGAGCAGGGCAAACAAAGTATTTTATTTCACTGGCACAAAATAATACAACCCAAATTCAAGAGATAGGTTATCTCTCCTAAACCCTAACACTTACAATTCGAGAGGTAGGCGATCTCTCCCAAACCCTTACTCCTAAGACTCACGAAAGCAATCACGCATGCATAGCATAATCCTAACCTATTAAACCATGTTTATATCCCACAATAATAATTAACAAAAGACTAAATTGTCATTTTAGCCTTGTGCCTAAAATAAGTTTTCAAATTATTTGGCTAGCTCGGTGCGACAGAACATGCTGTAGGCACCGGTCTAACATTACTCCCCTCCCGAAAAGATATTTTATTCTCAAGGTGGAAGAGAGGAAACTGCTGTTAGATCAAATCGTATGGCTCCCACATAGCTTCATAATCTGGCAATCCTTTCCATTTAACCATATTTTCATAGCGACCCTCATTAGTTCGAAATGTTATCTTGTGCACATCCGTCTGTCAATCCATTCCATTCCAAAAATCTTCCTTTGCAGTGGATTTGGAAGGTTAAAAACTCATTTTCTATGACTAACAAATAAAACGAACGAGGTAACCCTGTTTCTGAATGTAGAAAATTCATAAAACTACCAACTCAATAGTGCAAATTGAAATGCATCCGAATGTACATAGAGCTCCTCAAGTTTTTTTTGTAGCATTGGTTTAAAAATTATAAATCAAGCACAAAATAAAACTAAGGCAAAATATTTTAGAATAAAATTCTAGTTCTAGATGAGAGGGAAGCTGATATTATCATTGAGATAGAATGATGGCTCCTTTTTTGATTTTTGGAATTGAAGAGAGGTTCTTAGGTGGTAGATTGTTCCTCAAGCTCTGCTTTCTTTGATTAAGGACGATGATACTGCAAAAGTAGCAAAAGGGTAACAGGATGACAGTGGGTTGCGAGTTAGGGAGTGACGGACTTTTCTCAAGGTCTCCCAACCATTGTGTAAATCTTTTGGGGTTCTTCAAATTTCTTAGATGAAACTAACAGAGTGAGGACCTAAATGTAGTTGGATCATAACTATGTTGAGCCTTTTGAAAAATGTGGAGCTACATGAAAGATAGTATATAATTTAATGTTATGAGTAATTTAACTTTTTTTTTCTTTCTTTCAAAACTTTAAATATATAATAAGCTTTTAGGAGTAATTTAAACTTTTAGTTGCTTGGCTATTTTCATAAATACCCCCTTCGTGCTAATTTTGAAGTTTGGTATGTTTTAATATTTCATTCAATTCTTATTATTATAGCTTCTAGTTATTCAGTTGGAAGAAATAATTATTTTATTATTTGTGGTATCCTATTTTGCATGAAAAGCATCGGTGAAGCCTTCTTTTTAGATGCATCCAAATGTATTTCTTTTCTTCTAGCTGATTTTAGTTTTTTTTTTGATATGGCGCATGACAAGATTATGATACCGGAGTTAACCCAAAATCCAATAGGAAAACGGATTTTATTACTCCAAAACAATGGAGATACATTATGGACTCAAAACATAAACGAAAGCACAACAATACACCAACATTCGGCTAGGGCTGGACAGGACAAACGACGGACATGGGCGAGACGGCGTTAGGATAGTTGATGGTTGCTTGGATGGGCGTAGAATGGGGCTTAGTGGGACTAGGGACTGGCAGAGGTGGCTGGGGTTGTATTGTAGGCAAATGGGAGGGGTTACGTTCCACAGGACACGGGAGGTGATGGTTGGAAGCTCACAGGAAGAGGGGAGGGATATTGGCGGAACAACAGACGGGGTAGCTGAGGTTAGTGGCGGCAGGTTGGAGGTGGGTGGAGTATGTGACAGTAGTAGGAAAGATTCTAAGGGTGGGCGGCTGAAAAATAGGGAGAGGAGGGTGCATAGATTGGAGGACAGTGAGCAGGATGAGGGAGGAGGGATGCACAAAGGATTATGGGGGGATAATCACTACTTTGGAGCAGGATACAGTCAGAGCACAATTTTTCCTCGGACATAGCCCTAGACAGGAAAACAACCATCGACGACAAGCTGAACATAATTCTCAAAACTCAAAACTAACCATAAAATAGAAATTAACAAATATATATAATAGATAACTATGAGGGGAAGACTCCTCTTCTTGGGCGGCAACCCTCACCATCCTCTTGGGCCGGTCAGCCCTACTCCCCTCTTGGTTGAACCGATTCAGTTGAACCAACCGATTCAGCCCCTCTAGTGAGCCTTGCATCGGATTATTTAATTCTGAATTATTTTACTTATTCAACTTCTAATGTACTGGATCTTAATAAAGTTTATGAGATGTTGTTGCTAGCTTACTATACAAGGTAGTTTACATTATTTTGAATTTTTACATCTATGCTTGACTACATGTGGAATCGCTAGACTGCATGTCGCATCACCAAATGGTTCTGCCCAACTTCACAAAGGCTAAATATCAATGATCATTAATTTACCATGTAAAAGTATAAAAAATGAGTTTGTTTATTTATTTACTTTTTATTCTGAATGTTCTTTTGTGTGAACCGATGGATGCTTTGTTTTCATATTTGCTATTGGATGAGGATTCAAGCTCTATTTGGGGCAAGCTGCAGCTTATTAGCTTCTCAGCTGCTGGCTGATTTTTTGTTTCAGTTATTTGTAAACGGCTGTCACGCAGCTGTTTCTGGACAAATGACTATTCTGTTCCTGTTTAGTAATGTTGTATGTAACATAACTGTGATAATCATATATTTTATACTTTTGAAGTAGAAATTCACTTCAAAACAGTACAAAAATTCAGATATGTATGAGATATAGTACATGTGAATCTACATTATTTTTCTCATTTCTTTCCAAAAATGAAATTATTAAGGCGCTCCTTCCTATAATTTGTCTTATTTAAAATAATCATAATAACTTTTGAAAAAATTAATTTCTATGCAAAATATTGACTAAAAAATTTGCTATTGTCGATATGAATTTAAGTGTGTTAGTTGAAAATATGATTATATACAACTTAATAACATAATTATTAAAAAAAAAAAAATTAGCCTTAATAAAACCAATTTAAATTTATCTTCCCTGTCTGTTCTGCTCGAGGTCGAAAGCCTAGCCATACATTCGCGACTAGAGCTAGTTGTGAAGGCAACGAAGGGATCGGGGCGTACAAAGGCCTCCCATCTTCCTCTTCCTCCAGCTTCGCTCCTGGCAGAAACGATTGAGGAAGGTAGCCCTCATATTTCATTGTCTTCCTTCCACCCCCTTTTGCACGCTTCAGCTGTTCTAAATCCTATAAAGCCGTCTTCCAACTAGATTTAATAAATCCAGGAGTAAAAGGCGAAGGAGTTAGGGCGGACGAAGGGCATCGAAATTAAAAACGCGAAGAGAAAAGAGAGCCGCGTGGTCGTGCCCACTGTTCACGTTTTACCCAAACCACCCGCGTCGTGGCCCTCCTGCTGCCCCAAACGAGCAAAATGAGTGGTGCCCCGCCGCGCCGCTGCCTTTCCGCTGCCCCAAAAGGGGCCTCAAGTAGTATTGGAAAAGTCTTGCAGTCCAGCCCTCTTAAGATGTGGAACCTTATTTTTTCTGTACAAAGAATATGCATTTCATTGATCTGGTTGTTATTCCCCCGTTTTAAGGGTTCGGATGAGGAACCCCTTGAATAAATATCAATTTTTTGCTGTTATTTCATCTAGGGTGATTTTGAGCATTTTATCATGTTTCAGTTGCTGAGTGTTTTTGTTATATAGATGGAGTGTCAACTTATATTTGTATTTGAGAAAATAAGAATGTATTTACTCTGCAATCAAATATTTGTAAAATTTGAAACCATGGCAACCTAATGTAACCATCTGTGGTGAACCTATATTAAAATTCTGATGCAATTTTTTATGTTGAACTTCATGTTTACATGCATAACACTAATAATTTACATCACATCAAAAATATCACCTTCACTATTCTTTTAAAGTTAAATACAACTTTTCATGCATAGGTTTATGATACCAAGGTTTTATAAGTGTAAATATCAAACTTTTGGTGTTATATGTAAATGAATGAGAATTGTGTTATGTATTTAAATTTCCCTTTATTTTTGGTTTTACTTTCTCATCTTTAGGGTGTAAGCTTTCAACTGCGAGCAGTGTTGTTGATCATCACCATTATTGATTGAACAAGCATGAATGCGTCTTCTTTATGAACTTAACAATCGTCTTTTTTCCTGTACCCCAGGCTCCTACACATCATTCTTTTGGCACTCAACACCTTTGCCGTCCGGATTCTGTCAATGCTCTCCGGAGGTGAACAGTCAATTCTTGCAAAAAGAGAGAATGCATGGGCAGTCATTATTGTTGCCAGTCAGGTCCGTTCAAAGTTCTTTATAGTTCCAATGCTTCGAATTTGAAAATAGAAGGGGCAATTTTCACATACCGCCCAATTCCTATGTAGTTACATATCTAACTTTTATACCATCCGAACTTTTGAAATTAAATAAAAAATACCACCATTTTAATTTTTAGAAACTGATATATATCTTTACTGCATAGGTAAGATGGCATGTATGGAATAACTAAATTTTAGGTGTTAGATATGTAAATACATAGGAATTGTGTGAAATCTATGTAAATCTTCCAAAATAAAAATCTTGACAAATGCTGAGTTCCAGGACATACATATACCTTCCATTGACGATAATACCAACCTTTTTTTTTTTTTTGTAGCCTGTTAGTGAGTTAATCGCAATTTTTTTTTGAGTGCTACGGTTAAGATGCTTTAAATATATTTTCAAACTTTCAGACTGGTTTTAATTTCCGAAAAGTACAAAACTTGATTAGCTTTTGTCATTCATATTCGAATGTTCTTTTTAATCAATATCCATTCAGCTGAACCTTAATTGTACTACCAAGGAGATCCAATAAATGTTATTACTCTAAGGGTTTGTTTGGGATGGCTGTTACTTTTCATAGAAGCGTAAATGTGTGGTTAAAAAAGTAACTTCTTAAAATACTATGGTAAAAATTAAAAATATTTACTTTTTCCAAAAGGTCGAACAATAGTTCTCTTATAACTACCAACATATTAGTATATATGGTTGCAAAAAGTAATTTTCCATCACAAAAATTTTAGAAAACAACAAGTAGAACTGTGTTGATGGTTTGAAACACAATGCAAGCAGAAAACTGTCCTAAATATACCCTAAAAAGATGAGAGCCATATGTGGGCTTCAAAAATTCGAAATATCTCGGGATTCTCTCATTTGTTTGTTGATCGTTGAGAGAGTTTTAAGGGTTAAATTTTCAGAAGGCAAATTGTATTGTAGATAAAACGTTATCCAGAGATTTTGCCCTCATTTTGCAATGATTTTATGATATGAGATTCAAGATTCCCCATAATCTCAAGCCCCCAATGGTTAATTACCTCTTTTGATAATAGGAGAGCATTTTCAATTAAGGCTAGTCATTAAACACTGGATATTTAATATTTAGTAGCAACAAACATACATTTGAAATTGTAAAAGTCTATCCCTTAGAGCTTAAACCAGATGGTGGTGGAAATGATGACAAGCCTTATCAAGATCCCATGGTTTCGTCTTCCCAGGTTGTCATGGTCCTTGATTTACTTACAAGTGGTATTCGATTAAACCTGATTGAATGTTTTTTTTCAACAACCATGTTGCATCTAAGAGAGCTTTATAGATCTGGGGTGGATGTTTGTCTAATGGACAAAATATAAGTCGATCTTAGCTGACATAAGACTTTGTCAATCAATTGTACCTTTGTAGTTTAGAACTCAAAAGGTAAAAAATTTTGGGAAACATAAGGGTTGCAACCGTGACCATAATATAATAATGTCATTATGCATCAACTATCCGATCAGAGGACTCCGGTTATAACTATTATTTTGTGGTGTCATTTAGCGGCAAAATCATGCAGACAGAAGACTTCGGCCACGACTTTACTGGAATGAGATTATTTTGAGTGTGAATACATGGATACACTCGATATGATATTCACTCTATGAACTGAAGTCAATTAAAAGTTTGTCACTCCCGACAAACAGTTGGGGAGGGTTAACTTATTTTTCTTTAAGTCTTTAGGTGATTGATTTTTAACTGAATAATTGGTTTTATTTGTTTGAAGTCTTTAGGTGATTAATTTTAATTTGAATATTTTGATTACTTGATTTGGCAATAAATTTAAAAGTTGACCATTCCGATTGAGATTTTCAATCAACATGACCATCATTGTGGAATTTGATTGCTTAATTTGAACGCTGTCAATTTTACATCTTGTTTATAAATGATCGAATTTAGTATTGACACATGATTGTATATGAACCTTGTCAAGTCTGTCATGCTTATGTTGGATCAGGTCCATATATATATTATTTGAACTTATTCAAATAGANTACCTTTGTAGTTTAGAACTCAAAAGGTAAAAAATTTTGGGAAACATAAGGGTTGCAACCGTGACCATAATACAATAATGTCATTATGCATCAACTATCAGATCAGAGGACTCCGGTTATAACTACTATTTTGTGGTGTCATTTGGCGGCAAAATCATGCAGACAGAAGACTTCGGCCACGACTTTACTGGAATGAGATTATTTTAAGTGTGAATACATGGATACACTCGATATGATATTCACTCTATGAACTGAAGTTAATTAGAAGTTTGTCACTCCCGACAAACAGTTGGGGAGGGTGAACTTATTTTTCTTTAAGTCTCTAGGTGATTGATTTTTAACTGAATAATTGGTTTTATTTGTTTGAAGTTTTTAGGTGATTGATTTTAATTTGAATATTTTGATTACTTGATTTGGCAATAAATTTAAAAGTTGACCATTCTGATTGAGATTTTCAATCAACATGACCATCATTGTGGAATTTGTTTGCTTAATTTGAACGCTGTCAATTTTACATCTTGTTTATAAATGATCGAATTTAGTATTGACACATTATTGTATATGAACCTTGTCAAGTCTGTCATGTTTATGTTGGATCAGGTCCATATATATATTATTTGAACTTATTCAAATAGACTTCAAAATTTAATTTTGAAAATAGACTCCTTCAGTTGAAAACTTCTACCAATTCGACCATTATTGAGGATTTGACATCTAAAACTTTCATCTTTAATATTCATTTGACATTTGTCAATTTTGATGTATTTAATATATTAGTCCCGTCGACTCTAGTACTAACAAGGAGGAAGATAAGACTAGGTGATTTTGACTTGTAAATTTTTACACTTATGATTAGGACATTTATTTTAAAGTTACTAGACTTATTAACTTTAGTCCTTACAAGGAGTAGGATCAAACTAGATGATTAGACTTACAACCCTATCTTATATATAAAACGACCCGATTGATTTTTTTTCAAAATATGAATTGTTTGATTGTAAGTTTGGCCTTAACCAGCGCAATATTTCTAAGTTATTTGTTAAAGCATTTAAAATATTAGGACCCCATATGGGTAAATTATAGTTAAATTTGAGATTATACACATATATACGATCATAATGTGTTATTACCCTCAAAATATAACATGATGTTTTAACCATTTGCACATAATTGAACAGCTCTTGTGTAATTATTTGAAAGGTCATGGTTTACTTGCATGTATTTCGACATAGATCTTTTGAGTTAAAGCATTACTTTTATTGAAAAGCATGCAAAATTATATTTTTGGGCTTTAAAAAGAACTATCTTTTGTTTTCTTGTAAATTATAATTGCACATCAAATGCATATTAAGTCATGTTTTAGCCTTTAAAAATGACAACTATGTGTTTGAATTTTTGTATTAAAATGGATCACATAAAGAGTCATTTGCATTAAGACAAATTTTTATTTGTTCACTTTTTAGATATGATCGAATTTGAAGTCAAAGATAAGTCCAATTTTATTAATTGACGGGTCGTTCAATTTTTCGTGAATCTTATGCATGTCTCAAGTGCNAAATTTTTATTTGTTCACTTTTTAGATATGATCGAATTTGAAGTCAAAGATAAGTCCAATTTTATTAATTGATGAGTCGTTCAATTTTTCGTGAATCTTATGCACGTCTCAAGTGTATTTAATTTATTTCTTAAATAGCTTCAATTATAGTTTAAGTGTTATAATGTATTTTGTAACATGCATTTTCTTTAAATTTTATGTCATTTCTAAAGTCCAAGTAGTCTATATTTTTATATTATTTGCAAGTCCAAGATCACCAAAAATTTTGACAGCCTCCTGGCGTCGCCCTTGCATAGGGGGGACTGTGTAGGGATGCCTGGCTTCTAGGCTGTCTATCAGATGCACTGCTCATTGTTGTGAAACACTGCAACCGGAAGAGTTCTAATCCACAGATTTATAGAATGTGGGTGGTGTTCGATTAACTTGCATGAAAGTGTCGCGGGCACAATTTCCTTGCCGAGTTAATTTAATCAGAACGAGTACTTATAATTTCTTTTCTTTCTATACATTTGAGTGAGAGATAGCAATGATGAATAGAAGTATTCAATGATATGATGAATTTCAATACAAAATTTCTTTTAATAATATGTATAGCTCTACAGTGTGCGAACCAAAAGAGGATATCGCGGCTTGCGTGTAGTAAGATCGAGCAGCTAGGCTTTTTAATCGTGTGGCATAGGGAAAAATAGGAGTTTCAGAGACTTGTATATGCAGCAATCCCATTGTTGTCTTCAGACTAACCTTGGATGTGACTGTAATGCAAGTGGGATAGGCCAAACGAGCAAGGATGAGAATTTTAGAAACCTTTGTAAACAGGAATTCCGTGATTGCCTTTTCCGCTGACTCTAGTTGTGATTGTATCTAAGGAGACGAGTGCGAGGGGAACGTGGACATTAACAGCGGCGCCGGAGAGAGGAGAGTTTCAGAGGCTTTTGTACGCAACAATCTCATTTTAGCTAGCCCTAATTGTGACCGTATCTTTAGGGAGATGGGCATAGGTCTTTGAAGCTTTTGCTTTGGCGAACAAAGGGAGGAAGCTTTGGCTGTAGCGTGCGAACACAGGGAGAAGGCAGGCGCTTTGGTTTNTGATGAATTTCAATACAAAATTTCTTTTAATAATATGTATAGCTCTACAGTGTGCGAACCAAAAGAGGATATTGCGGCTTGCGTGTAGTAAGATCGAGCAGCTAGGCTTTTTAGTCGTGTGGCATAGGGAAAAATAGGAGTTTCAGAGACTTGTATGTGCAGCAATCCCATTGTTGTCTTCAGACTAACCTTGGACGTGACTGTAATGCAAGTGGGATAGGCCAAACGAGCAAAGATGAGAATTTTAGAAACCTTTGTAAACAGGAATTCCGTGATTTCCTTTTCCGCTGACTCTAGTTGCGATTGAATCTAAGGAGACGAGTGCAAGGGGAACGTGGACATTAACAACGGCGCCGGAGAGAGGAGAGTTTCAGAGGCTTTTGTACGCAACAATCTCATTTTAGCTAGCCCTAATTGTGACCGTATCATTAGGGAGATGGGCATAGAGGTCTTTGAAGCTTTTGCTTTGGCGAACAAAGGTAGGAAGCTTTGGCTTTAGCGTGCGAACACAGGGAGAAGGCTGGCGCTTTGGTTCGAACCGGAAAGGAACGAGGCATTCAAACATAGTGTTGTTTATTTATCTCTGCATCACTCTTAGCCTCAGCAGCAGCCTACGGTGATTTAACACTCACTAACGAATTTTCTGTATAAATTCTTTAGTTTCGTGAAACTGTGAGGGGCAAATATTGATGTAACTAATAGATTTTCTCCTTTGTATATTAAAATGTGATCTCAAGTCTAAACTTTGGATATTCATTTAATTATGCAGAAAACTCTGCCAGTTATGGTTGCTGTGGTTGAGCAGCTAAGCGGAGCTCTAGGCGAGCCTGGACTTTTGGTTCTTCCTTGTGTGGCCGCCCACATTAACCAGGTGATGTAAGAAACATAAGTTTCTTAGGATATATATATATATATATATCTTTATGTCAATAAAATCATCTTTATTTATGAAGGCAACATTCAAATTTTAAAATGAACTTTTTTTTATGAGAAAATGTTAGGATTATATGATACAAACTGTATTAAGGTGAGCTTGAAAATTATCAGATTTATTTTGAGATTAATGTTTGTTGAGTCCTTAGAAATGGTTTAAATGGTTTAAATGTAAAAACTTAAAGAATTAGGAAAAATATAAGGTGGTCCATAGGGAGTCTAAGAGAACAATTTGTGACACTAAAAATTATGCTTTTAGTGATCTTTATAATAGATTATATACTAAAGAAGGTGAAAAAGATATATATAAACTGGCTAAATAAAGATAAAAGAAATGTAAATATTTAATTCAAGTGTTTTTCTTAGAGTAAGATATTCAACATAGGTGGATGAACTATTTTTATAAACTTTTCAATGAAGTTTCTGAAAATACGATCAACCTTAGTGATCTTAATATCGTTAATAATAATAAAACATTTTGGTTTTATCATTGCATTTGTAAAAAAGAAGTTGATGAGATTTTAAATAAATCAATGGTGGAAAATAAGTAGGATCTGATGATATCCCAATTGAAGCGTGGAAATATTTAGGAGATTTAGGAGATTCTTTTCTTACTAAACTCTTTAATATTATTTTAAACACTAAAAAGATGTTTGAGTGGAGGAAGAGTATTTTGATCTCTTTTTTAAGATTAAAGGGAATGCATAA
Source organism: Phalaenopsis hybrid cultivar (assembly GCA_002079205.1). Lineage (NCBI taxonomy): Eukaryota > Viridiplantae > Streptophyta > Magnoliopsida > Asparagales > Orchidaceae > Phalaenopsis > Phalaenopsis hybrid cultivar. Next base: position 52,797 of record JXCR01148722.1, on the reverse strand, counting down.
GAGTGTGCAAATTATAGAGGAATTAAGCTAATGTGTCATACTTCAAAATTATGGGAGAGGGTAATTAAACATAGATTAAGGCGTGATACAAAGATTTCTTAGAATTACTTTGGATTTATATCGAGCTGGTCTATTATGGTAGCTATACATTTATTGAGAGGTTTGATGGAGAAGTAAAGAGATTAAAGAGGACCTACATATGATTTTTATTGATTTAGAAAAAAAACTTATGATGAGATTCCAAAGGAAGTTCTTTTGAAGAGTTGTAGAGAAGAACGGCGTTGATATGACTTATATTTAAGTCATTAAAGAGATTTATGCTATAGTTGTTATTTATGTTTGAACAGAAAGAGGATTGACCAAGTATTTTCCTATTTCAGTTGAATTATATCAGGGAGCAGTTTTAGACCCATATTTTTTTGCTTTATTTATGGATGCTCTTATTGGACATTTACAGGGGATGTAACTTGGTGTATTTGTTGATGATACCCTTCTTGTGGATAAAACTAGAGAGAGCGTTCAAGAAAAACTTGAATTATGGAGGTCTACATTGAAGTCTAAAGGCCTTCGTTTGAGTAGATCTAATAGTGAATACATGGAATGTAATTTTAATAGTAGTAGCTCTAGTGGCAGAGTTGTATCAATGGGTGATCAAATCATTAAAAGGTGTGAACATTTTAAGTATATCGTGTCTATTGTTCAAAGTGATGGTGATATAGATAGGGATGTTATTAGTAGAATTCAAGTTGGTTGATTAAATTGGAGGAATGCATCGGGCTTATTGTGGATAGAAAACTACTAAATAGACTTAAAGAAAAAAATTATTAGATTGTGATGAGATTCGCAATGCTCTATGGTGCAGAATGTTGGCCTTTAAAAGAGAAGCACAAAACAAAATTAAGTGTTGCTGAGATGAAATGGTTTAGGTGGATGAATGGCTTGACACCTCGAAACAAAATACGAAATGAGTTTATCCATGATAGGATTTGTGTGGCTCTAGTGGCGAACAAGTTTAGAGAGAGTCTTCTTAGATGGTTTGGTCATATTAAATGCCAACCATCTGATGATCCAGTTAGGAGAGTAGATGTTTTAGATTCGACTTATGTTAAGAAAGGTAGAGGCATACCTAAAAAGACTTGGGCATATTGTATAAAAATGATCTTAATTTATTAGAATTAAATGAAAATAAAACACTTAATGGGACGCAATGGAGAAAAAGGATTCATGTAGCTGAACCAACATAGTGGGATAAAGACTTGCTATTGTCGTTTTTTGTTGAGTCCTTTTATGACGTTCGGTCCCGTGTTGTTCGTGGGCTCATACAACCTAAGAAAGACCTACGAAGGAAGTGATAAAAGTTGATGCATTTTCTGGAAGTCCTCAACTTCAATCTTCGGTCAGGATGGAAACTGATGAAGGTAGAAAAGAGAGTAATCTCCCTTTAAAAGGCGGGAGAGCTTCTATTTATGTGACTCTAAATGGATTCCCCTTTTGTCGGGTTATAAAGAGAGAATATTAAATAATTATGGTGTGGTATGAGGTCTGTCCATGAAGTGCTAACGAAAGATGGCGATGACATGGATGTCAGACAATTCATAAATAGATTTGGATGCATGTCTGTTATTTAATGACGATCGACACTTCATCGTTAGTCAGCTCCATAGAATATTTGTTGGATGAGCTCAACGGACGATCTCAACAGCTCAATTCGGCCGGTCAAGATGGCAGTTAAGTTGTTGAATGAGTTTGATGGAGGATCTCAGCTAATCAATCCAGCAATTGGATTGTGGCATTTGGCGCTTCAATGTGCAGAGCTTGTCCCCTGCATTTTTTGAAGGGAAATAGACCTGTTAGGCTTAGGAAGGCCTATTAATGTTAACATTGGCTCACGAAGGCCGTTCATGGGTGTAGGGATAGTTATCTGATTCTCGTTTTTTTAATAGCCAACTGCAAAATGAACAATGAATGAAGTGTTTGATATATTTCAGTGTTGTAATCTCCGAACGAGCAATAATATATTAATGCAGACAATTATATAATGCACGTTGGCTCTCAAGTGGTCTTCGACCTCCTAGGAAGTGAACCCGCGAAACAAATCTTAGGATAAGTAATAAACCTCTAAGGTTTTGTGGTTGGCAACTTTGTTTTTACTGTGTCCACAACTTGGCCATAGGATGAGGATTATTTTTGCTAAGTTTGAGTTGTCGTTCGCCTAGGGGCTTAGAGGGGTTGTAGTTCTTATACATGAAGTAGTCTCTTGAACTTTTGAGTAAGTGTGAAATATCATTTGCCTGGGTGCTTTAGCTAGCATTCAAGGAGTAATCGCTTAAACTTATCGATATATTGGAGACCTTGTGATCTTTAATTCTCAAATGGGCTGAGTGATCCTCTGCATGGCTGAGATGTTTTATAGCAAGGAAACTTGCTTCGAGTTTGCAGCCGTTAGGCCTGGTTGAAAGGAGAGAAGTATAACATATTAAGAGGAAAGTTCAAGATTTCCATGTACTTGTAGCTCTATTAAGTTGTGTGTTTATTGAAACTTGTTTTTCGTTAGAGAATAATGGCTACATGATTTGAAATAAGATCCACGTATGAATGAGACGCTCATTGGGGATGCCACAAGCTGAGCATGTGCGAGCCTAATCACTGTTCATGTTTGGCTCTTTTGACATTTTATCTGTTCGAATTAAACTCGTGTTTCAAATTGTTCATGAACATTATGTTTGTGTTTGGTTTGAATTGCATTCAATTTGTTTGTTCTAGGCTGAAGTTCGGCTTGAAATGAGCTTGTAGAAATTAAACAATAATAAATTTAATTATTTATTTAAACAGAATACCAAAAAAAGAACATCCTTCTTTAAGTAACAAAAAATTCTATAATAATAATTTCNACAGAATACCAAAAAAAGAACATCCTTCTTTAAGTAAAAAAAAATTCTATTTTCTTGAACTCAAAGATTACAATTTATAATAATAATTTTAGTACAAATTTAAAACTAAAATCTAAAGTTGCAACAAAAAATAATCACAACAAACAAGTAATACATTAAAATTTACAATTACGTTGGAGAAATGAAGAATATGAACATCCCAAAAGCAATATCAAAAAGAGAAAACATATGGGAAAAAGCAAAATAGTAGAGACTAAAAGAGACATCGAACTCAAAAATAACCCCGCGATTGGCTCCATCCAGGACTACCAATTTTCCAAATCACATGCAGGAAGACAAAAATAAATGGCAACTCCAACAAGTTAGCAAGAATCCGTTTAATACGATCTTCCTTGCAACAAGGAAACTATGAATATCTTAAATTCTAGCAGATCAGCAGACAACAAAGTTAGTAATTCACAAGAATCCAGAAGGCCCAAAGATGAAAAAGATGAGGTAGTATATGTTCAAAATGGCCTGATAAAAATATAGTTGCTAGCAGATGGAAAACAGAACTCTAAACAGGAATGAATCGCAACAAAACTAACACATAAGCATTGCTCCATTTGGATAAAGATGAAACCAAAGATTAAAGATTAAATGGTTATGTGCAAGTGTGCAACTAGAAGTGGAAGAAAACTGCACACTTGGTTGAGTCATATTAATTTTGTTGGATAACACCATTGCTCACAAAAATCATCTAACGTAAAAATTCAGAAAAATAGCCATAGAGATCAAAATTGTATAAGTTAAACCCACATGTGCATCAAAAAGGAAGTCATCTCAATATTTTCATAAATAAATAAGACATAGCAGTAATTAAAGTAAATTTTAACAAGTTGAAAGAGTGAAATTGTTGATTTTAGCCATTTAATCAGTCAAATTCCAACCAGTCAATTATAATTACAAACCAACCAAATAACTATCCATTAAATCAGCTATTCAAATGAATATCCATGTGACAACTCAAACTCTCACCCATCAAGATATTGCCTTCTTTGGCCTAGTGGTCTCACGGTTTTGCCCTGTTTGTGTAACTTATCAGGAGTTCACCCATCTTAGGAGAGCTCCAGCTCGAGTACACTTAACTTTGAAATTTCTAATGAAATTCCACTGTTACACCAAAATGTGTCTCTATATTTAAGAATCCAGCTTCAATCTACCTTAGGGGTTTCACAATTTTTCCCACTTAAGTACTTAAGGTCCCCATTAGGGTTGATACCTAGAATCATCCACCAAGCACATAGGATTCTAAATGTGGCCCTTACAGATTCAAGAGGTGGCTCTCTCATGGTGTAGCCCTTTGTTTTGTATGACACTTAGTTCCCATCTTTCAGTTGGTATTTACTCCGATATCATTTGTGACAGTTTGGACTCTCACACATCAAGGTATTGCCCTCTTTGGCCAACTGGTCTAACGGTTTTGCTCCATTAGTGTAACTTCCTAGGAGGTCCCCCATTTTAGGAGTGCCCCAGCACGAGCACGAGCACAAGCACGCTTAACTTTGGAGTTTCTAATGAAATTTCACCGTTACACAATGTTTAAGAGTTCGGCTTCAATATAAGTAAGGGGTTTCACAAGACACTTCATGGTTTTAATCAATAATACTTTGCACCTTGCTGATTTAGCAAGTCAATCAGGCATTCAACTAAAGTAGATTTTGGCAAGCCATTCAACTAAAGTAGATTTTGGCAAAATTAAAGAGTGAAAAAATGCTGATTTGGCTAAGTCTATCAGGCATTCAATCAGTCAATTAACCCATAGTACTTACTAGCAATCTCCAAGACTTGTACAAATAACCAAATATACAGTCAATTAGTCATCTTAGCGGATTTTAGCAAAATTAAAGTTTGATGCTAAACAACCTGAAAGCCATATAACAAATAAGTAATCAAATAATCAAGTTCAAATTTCAAACAAATTAAGGTTTGAGGCAACCTTTCATCCATATATCATTCATTCCGTTGATGTAACTTTTTGG
>JXCR01148722.1:0-21913 GCA_002079205.1 Phalaenopsis hybrid cultivar | reverse complement strand
ATATATATATATATATATAATTTTTAGTACAGCCATGAAAATGCTTACAAAACAAATATATTCAGATGTGTTGACAATGGCACAAGGTATTCTCTTTTACGAGCCATAACACTTTGAAATATATGATTAACTAACTACACGGTGGCAATAAGATGGACCTACCACTGCCTTCAATTTTTATTTATGAAAGAAAAAAATAAATATTTTTTAAAATCTGGACCTTTTTTTTTTAAGAAAAAATCATAAATAAGTTGTATATTTATAAAATGAGATTTGCATAAATATCCCCCATTATCAATTTATATATCTAATACTTTAATATTTTTTTTTGAATGATAATTTGTGTATATCACATCAAAAAAATTAGTATTTTAACCTTCATAAAAATGAAATACAACTTTTTCATACATGAATAACATGGCATATATGTAACAATTAACATTTTTAAACAATAAATAATTCTACTCCAAATAGTTGCTCTATGGTTAGGAAAAAGCAATTGGTAAGGAATTGAATCAGTTTCTGATTCTAAATAGTTGCTCTACACCCTTGCACACTTTGTGCTATCATTTTAACATAAATCATAAGGAGATACTAAAATAAAACTTTTATTCAAAATTCTTTATGCACATAAATAGCTTATCTAGCAACTATTATTAAATTATCTTCAATAAAAATATCTTAATTATAAATACAAATGCTCTTCATTTTAGGAAAATTTACATACAAGCCACTTTTATTTATGCTCTTCATTTAATGAAACACAACCCTTCAGAATTCTTCATTTTAATCCTAACCAATTTACTTTAAAAAATAGCACATTTAAATAAAATAAATGTGCTATTTTATTTTATTTTATTTGTATATACATTTATTTATACAATTTAGGGCAGAAATGTATATATAAATAAATATTTCCATATTTATAATATTGGTACAGAAATACAGCAAACTATAAGTTGAATAAAAGTTATACCTGAACTGAGTTTCACACAGAAGCCTCAAATCTCTAACAAAATATAAAATATCCCCATCATTCCTTGTTCAATTCATCTACTCCAAAAAACATTACATTGGGACGCCACGTTTAGAGTTACGTGCGGAGTACAATGAAATCACACCACGTAAAAAAAAAAAAAATTTTTGCCCGATAACACGAGAATATTTATTCCATATTATTCAGGAATTATTGTGTTATTCAATTATTATTGATGTGTTATTGTGTTAATATAACACCGAGAATATTTCTAGGACACAATAACACCTGAATAACAAACAATAAAACATGAATAACACGGGACAACACAAGGGAAATATTTTCTGATGTTACCAGACCGATCACCTCCACAGCGTAATTTCATTAGACTCCACCCGTAACTCTACGTGCAGAGTCCTGATGTAATATTTTTTCCAGATACTCTAGCCCAAAAAAATAATAATAATAATAATAAATAGGGGCATTTACATACCTACCACCCAATTTCTATGTTTATACATATTTAACAACAAAACTTTACTTTTTACATTTATATCACCTCTTCCATATCATATCAAAAGTGGCATGTACGTAAATCTTCCTAATAGAAAAATAAAGACCGCAACTCATAGGTTCCTCAAGCTCAAGCTTATAACAGGCAATGACTAGTAAGTTTCTCAACAGACAATAAGGTTATTCAAAACACAGAGGGAAAACAAGGAGGACTCCATGCATCCATGATTTCAGAGCCCAAAAAAAAAAAACATTGGTTTGGACAGTTGAAGGTGCTTATTTGCTGAAAACCAAAAGCTAATCAAAAGAAAGTTCATTTATATTTGAATCCAAGAGTATATACGATACCACAAATTAGTAAATAAATCATTCTTCAGATTGCCGTTGTCCCAAAACAGGAATGTCCTCAAATCTCTTCTGCAGATAGCAGAAAACAGAAATGTATTAGGAGCAAAATAAATTAAAGAGAAACTAACCATCATTTCATTTTGAAGTTATACCTTTCTGTCATGCAAAAAGGTTGGCAAAAGAAAGTATAGAGTAAAATTGGAAGAATTTACGTTGGATCATTTGGCTTTGGCCAATACCAAACTCACGCAAACACAGATAAATCATACTGCAAACAGCACTGTTACAGGGCCTTCAGTTGCTATAGATAAGGGTGTAAGTGAGTTGCGGCTGCTTGCGAACTGACTCGAGCTCAACTCGTTAACGAGCACGAGTCGAGCTTATCAAGCCCTGACCGCGAGCTTGAGCTTAAACACAAGCTCTTTTGTTAAACGAGCTCGAGTTCAAGCTTGTCAAGATTTGGCTCGCATGCTCGATAGCTGGGCTTGACTGTCCAATTGATGGTCACGTGCATGCCTTCTTCAGTGAACTGTCGTGACTCTTCTCTAGCGAATGATGCCTTCTCCGGTGAACTTTCATGATAATTTGATTTTTCGGTTTGAGATTGTGAGTCGGCTCACAAGCTTGTTGTCATCCTTCCAAGCTGTGCTCGAGCTCGGCCTTGCATTTTCACAGACGAGGCGAGCTCGAGTTAGGCATGGCTCAGAGCTCAACTCAACTCGTTACAAAAACTGGAATTTGAACTGTGATGAGAGAGTTCAATCGATGCCTTAAAAAGGTCAGGGTGGGAAAGCTAGTCTGGGCTCTCACATAAAGTGCTCAGTCTCACATATGGAATTTCACCTATGAATCCAATTATCCCAGCCATGCATCAATATTTGAATGCATCCATGCCGGCAGAAAGTCTCCTAAAAGGCTCTCAAACTGCACTATGCATTCTTGCCTTAGCACAACTCCCATTGAATCTCCCTCAAAGCTCAACATGATGAGGGCTACCTCAAGAACTCGGATGTGTTGCTCAAGCGAGCATCCAAAGAGCCTGATGCTTCTTTGCTTAAGAATAAGCTTAAGCAGACTTAAAATCCTATTTAGGATGTCAATTCAATTATTAAAGTAAGCAAATTAAATATGATGGGTGATTTGTCAAATCGGCTAGCTGTTACGACCGCTTTCGGCTCGTTTGAAACTGCTCGCGTTCAAAATCAGCTCATGTTTGAAATTGGCTCGTGAACGGTGTGCTCATGTTCGGCTCGATTTAAATATTCTTGTTCGTATTTGGCTAATGCTCGGCTCGAAATTAGTTCATTAAAATTAATTTGAAAAAATAGATGTAGAGTATTGGATTCGAATCCGCACCAACTCTATATAACAAGTGGTGCAGAACCACATGACCACACGAACTATTATGATTTAAACTTAGATATAAATAAAATAATATATCATTATACAAATAATATATATAATATAATATTATATAAATAATATATACAATTTCTTTATTTCGAGCTAAAATGAGCCGAACACCAGCGAACAAAGGTTTGTTTGCCTTCGACTCATATATAATTCAAGCTTAAAAAATTTATTGGTGTTCGACTCATTTATAATTCAAGCTTAAAAAATTTATTGGTGTTCGACTCATTTATAATTCAAGCTTAAAAAATTTATTGGTGTTCGACTCATTTATAATTCAAGCTTAAAAAATTTATTGGTGTTCGACTCATTTATAATTCAAGCTTAAAAAATTTATTGGTGTTCGACTCATTTATAATTCAAGCTTAAAAAATTTATTGGTGTTCGACTCATTTATAATTCAAGCTTAAAAAATTTATTGGTGTTCGACTCATTTATAATTCAAGCTTAAAAAATTTATTGGTGTTCGACTCATTTATAATTCAAGCTTAAAAAATTTATTGGTGTTCGACTCATTTATAATTCAAGCTTAAAAAATTTATTGGTGTTCGACTCATTTATAATTCAAGCTTAAAAAATTTATTGGTGTTCGACTCATTTATAATTCAAGCTTAAAAAATTTATTGGTGTTCGACTCATTTATAATTCAAGCTTAAAAAATTTATTGGTGTTCGACTCATTTATAATTCAAGCTTAAAAAAATTTATTGGTGTTCGGCTCATTTACTTAACGAACGAGCCGAACATGAGCTTTTCACAAACAAATAGCTTTTTTGACAGCCCTATTTGTAATTTGTCAATGGTAGGGCATGGTTGCCCATATGTAGCCTAAAGATGGGTGTCTCTACATACAAGTATATCATAAATTACCATTCAAAATTTTCCCTTTCAACTTCTGTTTTATTTTAGCATTTCGTTCCATGAAAGTGGAAACAAGCTTTCTATCTATCTGAGAATCGAACATGCAATCCCTCTTACCAGATCCAGTGCCTATCAATTTAGCAATAAACCTAAATTTGGTTTGCTAAATCTGTACATCTACACCAGTCAACTGTAATGTAAACAAAAAGTCAATTGTATGGTTAATTCTTCTCGTGTTTACTACTGTATGACAAGCCGAGAGATTGCAAGCCAAAGGCCTATCCTTGTGAAGCAGAAATCTCTCAGAATTCAAGTGAAAAAAATGTTTGCAGTTTATAAAATATATTCCTTTACTACCATGATGCAAATATAGAAGCATGGCTCTATACTACTATATTTTGTCCTAATAATGTTATCATGTAATTACTATGTAGTTTTCATAGGTATAAATTACTTAAAGAGTAACCTATAATCCTACTATGTTAATAGAAAGGTAAAGTTTTTAATGAGAAATTCACAAACTTCACACAATTCCTCGTTGCTTTATGGCTCTAGAAAATAAATCCTTGAGCATTACCAATTGCTTCCAGCAGAAAGTGCACCTACTACAAGAGAACCATAGTTGGCTCAGGACCTCCACCAATTCTCCATTGCTGAACAACAAGGTCGCTGCTTAGCACCTGACGAGCACCAACACCAGGAGAGAAAAAAATCTAGAAAAATGTCTTCAAATATCGTTGACCTCGCGAACTCTAACAAGACATTAGTGGGTGAGTAACGAAACCTTCAATCTTCATTCAAACTGAATAGAAGAGTTTATCTTGTTTGGTGCCAGATACCAAAAACCGTTCTCAAGAGAATATGAAAGTTGGGACACTTTATTGGGCCCATATCAAGCCAGGATGATCCCAATTTTGCCACATTGAATGTAGATGATTACTAAATTATGTCATGCTTATAAATTCAGTACTACCAAGTCAACGAGACATACATGTTCCTAACTATAATCAAAGAAATTAGGGACAAGAGAAAGCAAACATCCTCTAAAGTATATAACACATCCTTAGTCTCTGAAAGTACGATTAAAAACCATGCCACCGAGAATGGTGCGCTTTCAATTACAGAATCTTATAACAAAATAAAAAACTAGTGGCTTGAACTCTAACTACACCTAGCGCAGCAAAATGATGTGCAATGAAAATGCGGGTATACTGCTATTTTTTTAGGATAAAGAATTTATGAATTCTTATTTAGACTAAATATTAGATTGGAATAGTTTACAAAATTCCCTTAGCAACCAAACAAAATTTCCTCAACTATTAGAAGAATGTAGTATGGAAGGGCAATGTGATGTTATACTAAAAATAACACCCATTATTGAGAGTATCGCCCGAATCGCTGCCCCTACACCAAATGCATGAAAGACCAAGCCATATAAACCCAAAACTATCCCACAAAAATCCAATAATCAAGAATGTATGTTTTGCAATTATTATGAAAAAGATATGACATGAAAGAACACATGTTGGAAACTCAAAAGAAAGCCTTCATACAACCAAAACAAGCCTCCGCACCAAAATTAGTATCGTACCATCAAGGCAACACTACTTCTATGAAAGAAAACTTATCTTACAGATGGAAAACAGGAAAAAAAAGAACGGGAAAAAACCTTCACCTCCTTACAACATTTAATAAATCGATGGGCACATGGTCTATAGCTTAATAAATTGAGTATTCTACCTCAAATCTCTTACGTGCTTCTGAAAATAGTTCAACCAAGTTCTAGATGATAATTCAAAAGCAACAAACCATATAACTAACTCTTCAACCAAATTCTTTTCCTATATATCACACCAGGGTAAACATAAAATAATAATATTTGATGGAACTCTAGTTGCTATTGTCCAGAAGAGATCTATAAAACTCCCATAATTCCTTCCATTATCTATTCTCATACATAAATTATCCATGAACATACTATCTATTTAAGAACTAAAATCTGACCTGAACTGTATTGTTTAATCATACTCAATGTCTATTTCAGAATCAAAGCAAGAGCAAGATTATTGGGCTCGCATTATTTAATAAAATAAAAGTTGAAGACCTACAATGTGAAGTGTGTCAAATGGTTAAGCATGCACAGATTACATTACCGCTTAAGTCAGTCAAAAACCTTGATGAATTTTTACCTAATCCATACTCACATATAGTGACCATCCCTAACCAATACTATTAACGAGGCTAGATGTTTTGTTGTTTGCATAGATATGTGTTCCCAGCTTGGCCGTTCCTCATTAAAATGAGATCTGATGAGATTGCCCACTTTGGTACAAATATTAAATGTATTAAGTTTGATAATGGGAAAGAATGTTTTAACCAAACCTTTTTTTCCCAAAAAAAGGCATCATCCATGAATCCTCTAAAGCTTACACACCACAACAAAATAGTATCATGCAATGCAAATACAGTCACCTTCTTGAGACCACTAAAACACTAGCCTTTAGAGGAATATTCCCAAATTCTATTAGGGGGAGGCAAACTTAACAGTCATTCCCAATAATAAATCTTTTCAATAACTTTTACACAATATCTATTGAAACACTCACAAGGATTTTTAAGATATAAAACTCAAAAATTACACTAAAACCTTGGAACAGTTATATATACTCATCAAAACAATAAAAACACTAAACTTCACACAAAAGCCCTAAAGCGCATCTTCCTTTATACTCAACCCAAAAAGCCTTAAAACATTATCATCCCAATTCTAAAAAATAATACATCTCCCAAAATGTAACCTTGCAGGAAAACAAATATTCTAAGGTCGAGATTGCCTCAAGGGGAAGCCTTGAAATGAACACAATTTTATTTTCAATGCTTTGATTTCCAATCATCCAACCAAACTATGGAATTTCAAATAACCCTTAGACTTCCCTTAAAACAAATAATCTAACAAAATCTTACAAAATGAACCTAAACCATTACTATAGGTATAAACTAGCTCAACCATCCAACTTTATGCGAGATCAATCACACCATGTAGTGAAGCTATGACCTCTAACTATTAATTTTAAAACAATCATGATATCGGTTTTCCTATTGATTTAAGAAAAGGAACATGAACATGCACACAACATCCAATAGCCAACATTATTTACTTTTCCAATATTTCATCCCAATTTTTTTCTCACTGAAATAAAGAATACCAAGATTTCAAAAACCATCCAAAAAACACGCAAGAATAAAGAATGAAAAAAGCTGTGATAAAAAAAAGAAACCCTATAGAAAGACTTGGGAGATGGTATGATTGCTAAAAAGAAAAAAAATTAATTAGATATTATTGACCATACACTGTCCAATACAATGCAAATTAAGACAATCAAAAAATATATAACCAGACTCCTTGCAAGCTCAAACCGATTAAAATAATTATAGAGAAATTCCTGTATCAGTTGCAATGCTTAACACGATCTAAATAATATATCCCTAAAAGCTAACATCAATTGGTCCATACAACAGTTAGATGTAAAATAACACATTCCTAAAAAATATACAAGAATGAGCCTATGTGATATCCAAAACAAGATTTAATATAAGCACTTAGCACTAACCATGTATACGAGTTGAAGAAAGCTCTATATGAGCATGAGCAATCTGAAAAAGCATGGTTCGGGAGGTTCCCTAAGGCCATGGAGATAATGAATACAAACAAAATCTTGAATATCATACTATTCACAAACAAATCCAAGGAGAACAAAATTATGGTTCCCATATTTTATGTGGATGAAATGATTATAAAAGCAGATGATCCAAAATAAAAAAAGATAAATAAAGAATAGCAATCCAAAAAAGTTTGGGTAAAAGATTTACGAAGACTCTAAGGAATTACTTGGAATTGATCACACAAACAGTTGGATGTTCATCTCCCAACAGAAATACATCATGCTACTAAATAAAACAGACACAGTCACACTGTGTGTGTGTGTGTGTGTGTGTGTGTGTGTGTGTGTGTACGAACCCTTATAAATTCTAATTGATTACTATTATAAATTTAGAGAGACAAATGATAGTCATACAAGATTGATCGTGAAGCTTATCTACTTTGCATACATAAGACCAAACATAGTGCTCTAGGTTAATTCATGTATAATCCTAAAGAAGTGTATCAACAAATAGCATCTTAAATTCTTCAATATCTCAAAGTAACTTCTGGACAAGAAATCTAGATCAAAAGAAAACTTAGATTTAGCTTAGAAGAAAAGAAATATTGATTCGGTAGGATCCTTCACATATAAAAAACTACTAATATTCATAGGCCTAAGGACAATCTAATCAGAGAGAAGCAAGAAGCAGTTAGCAATCGTCAGATCTAGTTTTGAAGTTATATTTAAGCAATAACCCAAGGGACCTATGAACTGTTGTGGATCAAAATCATTCAAAAATGGCTTAGTCATAAACTGGAAAGATAGTATGAAGTTATACTCCAACAACGAATTAACCATCAATATTGTACAAAACATAGACCAACATGACCAAAACAAACACAAAAATTGATTGCAATTTATCAAAGAAAAATTAGTAGGTGTATTGATATGTATCACATATGTACAAACACAGAAGTAGCTGGCCAGCATCGTAGCCAAATACCAAGCTATGTATTTCAGAATATTGCCTTCAAGTAGGCATAAAATTTATCGGACTCTACAACTTGAGAAGTATTGCTGTATTTTCGCTGAGCCAGCTTAGCAATCCATAGGATTGCAACCTGGTGACCCATCCTTTTGGACGGTGGAAATCAGAGGGCTTGCAGAGGGTGAAATCTCTTTCTCTTTAGCTTCAAGTAAAACAAAGGTTTGCATGCTACAGAATATCTTCACTTATTTTTATAAAAGCTGACATAGAGACATGGTTAAATACACTTATTTTCTCATATGAATTTCTGCATGTGATTATTATGTAATTAGTGGTTTCTAAAGGTAAAAATAGCTTAATATATAATCCTACTATATAAATACGGTGTAAGACTCCTCAATGAAATCTCATAAAATTCAAATCACTCTTCTCTTCAAACACTACCCAAAAATTATTTAAATGTGAGCTTTGAATCATCCACTAATAAAATTGACTAGATGCATGTGAGCTTTAAATTATTTAATGCACTCGTTGAACAACTAGAACTCGGCTCGATTAATAATCGATAATGTTTGTATAGATTAGTACACAAAAAATCTTGAACTATTTAAGCTCCAAGGACAAATGAACTAAACATGAACATAGACTACTTATTTCTTTATATTCATGAGCAAAACTTATTTGTTGTTCAACAAATAACTTGATAAAGGCTAGATATTAAGCTTGATGATGGCTCATACCATATACTCTATATTATTTAAATAAAATTTGATTAACTAAAACTTATTTAATTATAAATTTAATAGTAATATACTATTATATCAATAATATTTTAAAGTTAATTGTTAATCATATATTAATTAAGTTGTAATTAATGGATCTGCTAATTAATTTAATATAATTCATTTTTATTTTTTATTTTAATGAATTACTTTAATAGTATTTATTTATGTTATTTGATTGCAAGAAAGCTTAATTACAACGTATATATTTCTTATTTAATTTGCATAAAATAATTAAATATTTAGATTTGTAAGATTATTTGTTAAAAATTTTACATGAAAACCCAAAAACACTTTTAAATTCTTAACATGGTTATTAACTCGTTCAATTGACATAAACAAATCAAGTTCAATTATTAAAAATTTAAACAAAACAATCACAAACATGCATGTGAAAGTTTGTCTCAAACTCAAGCCGAACATAACTAACTTATAATAGTAGCAAGCCTAGTCCAATCTACAATATACTGAGCTCAACTCAGATTGATTTCAGCTTTACGGATCAAGCTGATCAGCTTTTCTTTATTTCAAGATAAATTCACTTTACATTGCCCTAAATAAGATTTGTATTAAACATGATCCGCATATTTACAACCCATTCACAGTAGCCAATCTCATACCACTTTAAATTATTGAAACCAAATAAATTGAAATTATTTTGCCAGTTGCTTATGAGGCCCATTCCTCAAGTAGCATATATATTCAGTGCCTTATTAATTGCCCTTACGCTTAAATATTAGTAAAAAAAATAATGCGGTTGCTTTATGTAGAGATTGTGCTTGAATCTCTCATTATTTATCGGATATGAATGATACTAACCAAACCAAACACAGACTGCATACTTATCCTGATTTCGGGATTACTTCATCTTAGCAAATTTCATGTGACACTACATTAAAAATTGTCATAAATAAAATAATAAGAGTAGTTCAAATTGAAACTGGCACTCAAGTGACATAAGATAAAATTTGATGCCAACGAAGATGCTCAAGCCATGCTAGCCCAATCCTTTGGTAACGGATTAATCATCCGTAAGTTTAAACCCACATACACATAATATACTCACACCAAATCTCATTTTCTCATGATACATTTTATCTTCAACTATTTATTTCCACCATTTTACTTTCACTATATAAGCATATCATAATCATCTCTTTTAATCATACGCAGCTTGTCAAATGAACCATCACATTTACTCAAAAATTTGTACAATAGAACTAGTATTAATTTAGCACCTTACTAAAATTACCCATAAATAAATTTGTATATGCTCCTCCAATTTAGAAGCCTAACATGATGAAGTCCATCATACCGATATCATTCAAGTTTTATTTTCTTTTGCCATACAGAAAGCTGAGCGGCTCTACAAAACACAAAACATAGCGTAAATGCATGGTTATGCTTCAGTTTCAACTGCATTGCTAGAATGGAGATATAACCATTGTTCCAAATTTAAAAATGGGGCCAGAAAGCGCAACATAAGTACTAAAAATTCAAACCTATAACTATGACCTAGAGCCTCAATGAAAAATGTAAATAAAATCAACATAGCTTTTCAAATATTACAGTTGATGTGCAAAAGGATAATGCAGGTACTTAACAATCATCTTAGAAAAGAAAACTATGTATAGTTAGTCACATCTTAACTAATATAGGTGTAGAGGGTAAAACCAAAACTTTTAAAACAAAGAGCGCAAAAAAATAATAATAATAATAATAATAAAACCAAGGGTATAGATATACACCAGTTGATGTGGTATAGATATAAATCAAACAGGAGAACGATCAACGAAGCGAAAAATAGAACGAGAAAATTCACACCAGAAAAGAACACAAATTTACGTGATTCGGCAAATTGCCTACGTCCGCGGAGGTGTAGAGGATTTTACTATTTGAGGAATTTATTTCAGTCGATCACCTCGACTTACAAGAGGAATCTCTCACTCTCACTTCGTTGCTCTCTCTTTTTCTCTCTACACCGAGATACACCGAAGAAACTCTACACCGAGATACACCGAAAAAGACAAACTTACAAGAGAAATAAATTCAATTTCTCTTCTGCCACAAGCAACCAAGAAGAAGTCAAGGGAGAACAATTTTCTTCTTCTTTCTTAATCCTTCACCGCAATGAACTACTTCTTGCAACTTCCTTCCTCTATCCCGAGGAAAATCGAAGAAGAACACCGTGACTTTTAAAACTGAAGGAGAGTCATCTGAAGTCTTTTATCACGAATAGAAGAGAGCGAAGGGATGCTACGCTTCACAACATAGGAAGGCGGGAGCGGTTGGTGCGCGACTCTTCACGAACAGGAACGGGACTGGGATCGCGATGTTTCGCGATCGGGGAGGCGAGAGCGGGAAAAATCGGGCTCAACGCTTAACAATCTCCCACTTGGAGACCAATACACAAGCTACAATATCTCTTTCCTCGAACTGATATCTTCCACTGGCGGCTTCGCCCTTTTCTTCAAACATGAATCCTCCACTATGAATCCTCGAACTTGAATCCTCCACCTCTGTAACTCAAAGCTCTGTCTTCACTCCAGAAGACCAACTGAAATTGTACACAACTTCAGTTTCTCAAGAGTAACACCGTCAGTCAACATATCAACAGGGTCCAAATAGCCTTGCACCTCCAAGTTATTTCCTAATTTACTCGTCTCTGTTTACAACTCTCACTGCATGGACAATATCCTGTCTTTGTTGAAAGCCTTTTTTAACAAGTCTAGCATTGTAGCTCTTACTGGCATCATGCTCAGTTTTCACATAGTACACTCACTTGTTGTATAATGATTTTTTCCCTGGTGGAAGTTTTGTCAGCTTCCACTTGCTCGAACTTTCATCTTGCAAGATTTCTTCATAACTCTGTGATTCTCTACCATCTCTCTGTGAAATAATAGAAATGGGTGTCCCAGACCCACTCTCCTCTTCACTTCCATCATCAACAGAACTATGAACTGCCAGCAATAGTGCATCATGTACTTCTTCAAATACCACATTTGTGCTATCATTCTCCATATTCTTGAAATTCCTGCAATTCCTCCTTATGTGGTCAGTCTTATCACAATTTTAGCAGGTTGTCTACTGACCAGACTTTGATTTTGATCTCCCTCTATTTGAGTTCTTGTCATGCCATCTCCCTCTAAAATCAACATTCAGTGTCGAACTCGTACCTGAGATCTCGCCAGAATCTTTTCTGCAAACCTCCTCAGCCAAAATCAAATCACGAATATCATCGCATTTCAGTTTAAATTTACCAGCAGAATTGCTAACTGTCATCCTCATAGCTTCCCAACTATTTGGCAACAGCGCACGTATCTCATCATCAAAATCAATTTTAACAGACGAAAATAGATTTGTGATGATATTCAAATCATTTAGATGTTGAGCAACAGAAACACATTCCACCATCTTAAAATTGAATAACTTCTTTATCAAGTACATATTGTTATTCGTCGATAGCTTTTCATACATACCTGATAAGACTCCCATGAGATCTGCAATTATCCTCTTCTTGACAACATTGTGTGCAACGAACCTCGACAGGGTCAATCGAATAACCCCCAAAACTTATTTATTCAACAAATTTCATTCAACATTATCCATCCTTTCAGGTATTTTTCTCAATAACGGAAGATGAAGTTTCTTCCCATAGAGATAGTCATCTATCTGCATCCTCCAATAACCAAAATATGTGCCATCAAATTTCTCGATCTCTGAAAACTTCACTTCATCTGCAGTCATCATTCTTCCTCAGATCCAAACAAAGCTTTGATATCAGTTGTTCGGGAAGATCTATAGATATACACTAGTTGATGTCGTATATATATAAATCAAACAGAAGGACGATCGATGAAGCGAAAAATAGAACGAGAAAATTCACACCAGAAAAGAACACAAATTTACGTGATTTGACAAATTGCCTACATTCACGGAGTTGCAGAGGATTTTATTGCTTGAGGAATTTATTTCAGTCGATCACCTTGACTTACAAGAGGAATCTCTCACTCTCACTTCGTTGCTCTCTCTGTTCTTCTCTCTCTACACCGAAATACACCGAAGAAAACAAACTTACAAGAGAAATAAATCCAATTTCTCTTCTGTCACAAGCCACCAAGAAGAAACCAAAGGAGAACAATACTCTTCTTCTTTTTTCCTCTTCCTTCATCGCAAGGAACTACTCTTGCACCTTCTTTCCTCTATCTCGAGAAAAACCGAATAAGAACACCGTGACTTCTAAAATTGAAGGAGAGTCGTCCGAAGTCTTTTATCACGAACAGGAAGGAGCAAAGGGATGCTACGCTTCACAACATAGGAAGCGGGGGCGGTTGGCTCGCGATTGAAGAGGCGGGAGGCGCGACTCTTCGCGAACGGGAGCAGGAGCGGGATCGCGACTTTTCGCGATCGGGAGGCGGGAGAGAGAAAAATCGGGCTCCAACGCTTAACACTCCAATTGGTTTGGTTTGCCGCTTCACGTTTATTTAGGATAGTCTTTTCATTATTTTATTTTTCAAACTTATAACACATTTGACAATAGCTTTATTGATATTTTTTAGAAATTTCTATGATTGAAAGCTGCACTTGAGAATCAAATATATTATATGTGGTAGATGTAAAAAGCTATTGTCAACTTTTCAAAGAAAAAAATTATATGGATAATTACATTAATAGCACTGAAACATTCCTATTTACAAGATGACCACATAGGCCATTTTTTTGAGATATCAAACCCATATACTCATGTGTGCCATAATCAAATCATTGCAACTTGATAAAAATGAGTGACAGTTTGAAAGAATTTGTTAAAATGAGTGATAGTTTAAAGAAAGGACGCAAGATGATGGTTTTTTGGTAAATAAAAATTTTCCAGGTGCATTTGTATGTAAATGCCCCAATATTATCATACACAGCAACTTTCAAACAAAAAGAAATACTTTCTCGGTATCTTTACAAAAAGGAGCCAGCCGCTCCAAACAAACACTAACACGTTTCTACCAATAACTGAAAAGAATCAAAATGAACCAACAATCAGACCAAACCAACGAACTAGTTCTAATTTGGTTGAACCGTCTGGTACATTTCATGATTAAGTTATCATCATTCATTTTCAATTAAATAGCTAAGAAATAAATTAAATGAAAATAATTTAAAACCTAAATTTAACAACTGAAATTCTAGAAGTATTAGCCCCTCAAATTTTCGATATTTCCAGCTTCTGTTGATTCATCAAAAACTTAAATATAATTTTTAAATTTTGATTATAACTTTGAAAAAAATTAGTCACATAAATATAGTTGTTTAAATTTGAAATTATATAAGATATTTGCATGTTCTATATTTTAGAAACTAATTCTCTATTTGTTCACATTTTTACATCATTGGGACATCATTTAATTAAAGTGTAAATGATTTATATATCTATCATTCATCATATTTAAACCGTCCATTAAATTTGATTAAACCTTTGAACATTGAACATTTTCTTCTTTCAGTTCAATTTTTGTTTCAATTTTCAAAAAATGAAAAGAACAACTAAAATGTGAGAACATGATATGAAACATGGAGATGTGATACACGGGTTTTGAAAATTGGAACA
The DNA here is from genome assembly GCA_002079205.1 of Phalaenopsis hybrid cultivar. NCBI lineage: Eukaryota > Viridiplantae > Streptophyta > Magnoliopsida > Asparagales > Orchidaceae > Phalaenopsis > Phalaenopsis hybrid cultivar. The sequence goes on along the minus strand of JXCR01148722.1, from coordinate 6,793 downwards.
AAACAGTGGTGATCAGTTCGATCATGAACTGGTCATAGGTCCAGTTCTGATTTGCATAAAAATTCCTTTCGCATGGAACCGTGTTGAACCCGTGGTTCAAACTGTGAACCTGAGAACCGGCGCCGGTTCGAAGGAGCCGTCTGGTTCAATATCTACGATATTTAATGAAATATTTGAGTTTCTCATGTAACACTCGTTGTGCAAAACCCTATTCCCTATTTCAAATCCCATCTCCGTCCAGGTGTTGCACTTCGCCCTTCCAGTTTGCTTGGCATTCTTTGCTCATTCTGCAAGTTTTGAGCACTAGAGCAGGCTCGGTTAAGCAATGGGGAAGCAGAAGCTTCCACATTCATGTAGGATCAAGGCACTGCTGCCTTCTCGAAGCCATTAAATGCCCAAAACGAGAACTAAGATGGTGCTGCTCGGTTTTCAAGTTGTGAGAGGAGTGTTGAGGCGCATTTGGAGGTTCACACTAAACAAAACCAACGGGTTTTTGCTGAAACTGAAGTGGAGCAGCAGGTCTTAACGCAGATTGGAGAAGAAGAGCTGGATTTCACGCAAAGCAGTTGCAGCCATAGAGGGACGGAACCAGAAAATGGATAAAATGAGATGTTCATCATCTGAATTAGACACTCAAGCTTCAATTTCCAGCAGCCCTAAAGGGCTTTTACACTGTGCAATCTCCATTAAAGGCTCGGAGTGAAAACTGCTGAAACAAGCTTCTCTACACGCAAAGACAAACAGTAAAGCTCCCTCGATGGATTGGAGCCGGTTATTGCTTTGCACCCCGCACTTGCAAATATATTATGGAGTATAGTTAATGGTTTTAATATTTAAACATTTTGAAGTCGTGTTAGCTAAATTTGTTACTCGTTTTAATGACTTCATTTTTGTTGAATTTATATTGTAGAATGAGCAAAGAAGTCGTACATTTTGCCTTAGACTAAGGGAACAAATTGGCTAATTGATGAAAACTTATGTCATATTAAGCCATTATCACAACATTTAAGTCATGTTTAATTTTTTTTTTTATATTTATGACATCACCCGGTTCAACCTCCGATTAAACTTTCAACCTTGAACCTCTTTATCTTACAGTTTAATGTCCGGTCTAATTTTCAAAACGCGGATGATACCACGTACTATAAAAAAACTTCAAACATTTAAAGCAAAATGTGAATTGCAAGTAAGAATGTGAAAGGGAGAGATGCATATGCACATCTACAAAAAACATATACAAGAATATATATACAAATTTGAATATACAAACACTACATTAATGCTACAAACACCAAAAGAAAAACACACACACACACAATAATATATCAAACACAAACTACAATACTACAATATAAATTTCCTATAAAATGGCTAATATACTATAATCTATTATAACTAATTTGTCATTTTTTGAAATTTGCTACAAACATTTAAAAATTATGCATAAAACGGGGTGTATAGACCTCATTTTAGAAATTTAATTTAAAAATTTCACATATTGTATCTCACAAAATGTCATGTAGCCTAAAATCCAAGTGCCTTGATATATCAAGATCTGACACAACTTGCTTCGTTCTAGGAAAACAATAGCTTCATCAAAACGAAACATTCTTAATTATGATGAATAGATTGTGAGATATCATATATAAGCCATCTTGCCTCAAAAATATAAAATTACGCAAAATAATTTTAATAATAATAATAATAATTCAATTATCCACAAAATATTATCATTAATTATTACGTTATCATTAATTATTACATTCAGCATTATGACTCCTTACTTTCCACTCGTTCTTAGTAATGTGTTGTCCAAAGCGTCAAACATATTAATTGCATATCATTTTAGACAAATTCTGTCTATGTTATCTTAGGTTCACCGCTTCTCCTTCCTAATCATCTCATACTAATTAGTCCACTCTGATGGGTGAATTCTTTATCATTCAATGTACTTGTTCAAACCATACAAACTAATTTTGATTTACCAATCTTCAATGGATATCAGTCTAGCTGCTCTTTTAACATATAATCATTTCTTAATTTAGCCTTCAAGTTTATCACACATCCATTACAATATTCTCATTTCTTTGGTGTTCAACTTAATTATCAATGAATTTGTTGTTGGCTATCACCCAACCTACACAACACCAGCCTAATTGTGATTTTATTAAATTTGCTTTTAAATATCTATGATATTCTTATATAACATAATATTCTTGATGCACATCTCCATTTTAAGCATTCAATCTTAAATTTAAAAGTTATATTCTTATTGATATGTACATTGTTTTGATGGATACATCCAATATATACAAAATTATCACACTTAAATATGATTTTATCTTCTAATAATGTTTCTTTATAGCTATTAATATTGAGACAACTAAAAATTGTACATCATATGCTCAAGNTATCTTCTAATAATATTTCTTTATAGCTATTAATATTGAGACAACTAAAAATTGTATATCATATGCTCAATAATTGTTCTAAATATTTTTTCAGTGTTCAAAATTTTTACTTATTTCCATGGATGTCTCATTAATTAGAGCAATATCTTCAATAGAAAAAAAAACAGCAATATCCCACACTTTAAATATTATTTATAAACATCTATATAACTGATACAAAAAGATATGAATTCATTATTTAACAAGTGATCCATCATATGTATATTTAATAATGTCAACATACATTTGACACCCCCATTTTTGCTTTTATGAGAACAGAATCAATTGTCATTGTACTCAATGTTGTACTCAATGATATTTCTTTACAATGGCAATAAAATCATAAAAAAGCACTTCTATAATTTATATTTTCCCATTAATTATCCTACAAATATAGCTACCAAAAGTAGATTTTTCTAACATCAAATCAAATTGTTTCTTTTAAATTGACATAATATTTTCTAAGTGTGTTTCACTTTCTCGTAAATTCATTTTATGAACCATAAGTTTGATTCATCTATTGTGATAAACAAAAATATCCTTTTGACAAAGTATCTACAAAACATGTGCAACTAATAAACAAAAAGTATGAATAATAAATTAATCAAAATCTTACCCCAACATTATTATATTCCCAGAGCTTGTGGACTCCATAGTCTACAATCTGATGTAAAATACAATTATACACAAGTTAGTTGCCTAAATTGAAATGCTTCTGACATGCTTTCGCATTGAAAAAAAAAAGAAAACATTGATTAAAAAACAGAGCTTTAAGCAAGATAAATATCTTAGAATGACATGGATTTATAAATGTGACCTTAACCTATGGATATCTTCTATTTTTTTTAGGTGGAAACAGGTAAATGATCCTGTAAAAGGTTGTGAAACCAAAGATCCATAGAAGATTACTCATACATAGGATTTCCATTAGCTATCAGAATAAAATCTTCGATATCAATCACACGTATTCTGGCATTTTGTGGGTGCAAAGACTAATCGAATCATAAGAATATCAGAATCAATAAATCAGGGTGTAGATCCAGGACAGGCGTGCTTCTCCTAAAAGTTCAAATTCAAGCTCCAACGAGAAAAAAGGGTTAAATATGAGCTATTTCCCAACTCCTTGCATTGATACCTTTGAGATCAAATATGAGATAAAGTGATAAACCGACATCAGCTGATTCCCAACTCCTTGGATTGACACCCTTGACATCAAATACAAGAAAAACCGGATGCAGGATTCTAGACAAAAAAAAGGGGGGAAGAAATACTCAGGATTTGACATAGTCATTTCCTATTGTAGTGAGCACTCCATTAAAACTCCACCGCAAAGTTCAGCAAAAATTTCCAATAACCTCGAATGAGCCTCAAGCATAAGCAGAGAACAAATATGGGGAAAAAAATGGAAAAATCCGATGGCCCTTGAAAGACAGGCTGTGCCCAATCTTTTCCCGAATGAACTCGCTATGAGAAAACCCTAACCGATGTAGGATGACAATAAACAGAATACCCTAAATTCATAGACGATCCCGAATAACTATTTCCGCAGGTGAGACGAACGGAAATGATATATGGAAAATGAAAAAGATACCCGTTCTCCGGCGAAAGCTCCGGCGACGACGAAAGTGACGTAGACGGAGTTCCGACGCATGAGAACACGGTATAGAGATTCCCAAAGACCGCGCCCGCTACTCCTCGCCATGGATTCCATTTCTTGATTGTGTATTATGCCTTCTCCCACCTCCGAAACACCGGAGAACCCAAAAAGCTAGCCGCGTCGCCGGCGGGTGAATCTAAGGCCGGAAAAAATTTGCGTGCCTAATACGTAAGAAGCGCTGCGTGAGGTTATATGGGTTGTATAGCATTATATGTGAAATAGAAAAATTATTGCATACGGATCCGGTAAAGATATATTTCGGTAGGCTTTATTTTAATTTTTTTTTTAAATAAAATAAATTTTGATTACATCTTCATCATAGATCATCGTGATCTACGATGTAGATCGAACACCGTATGCATCTCGATATGCGATGTCCGTATGTAATAATTTTTCGAGAAAATAGAATCACGAAACTTATTCGTAAGTTTAGATAAATTACTAACACTCATATAACCTCTATTACGTACACAACGTTGCGTAAGTTTTACGTATGCAAATTTTTCTCTTAGCATAGATGGAAGTTTAAAGCTATCAAATGATGAAAACAAAATAATATAAAATCATTGCCCTATTTACATAAATACCGTATCAATTCTTATAGATATTTAAATATCTAACACCATAACTCAAATTTATATGCATAACACTTAAACAAGTCATATTATATCAAAATTACCATTATTAGTTTTTTTTTAGTGAAATAACCTATAAATATAAATGCCAAATTTTATGTCTTGGATATGTAAATACATAAGAATTGTGTGGTAGGTATTTAAACTGTTGTAAATTATAATATAACTTTTAATATATAAATTTTAATTTTGATTATTTGACATATAGTTGGCATAAATTTGCATAAAGTGATTGTTACATTTATTTTCTATGTGATAATGGTCTCATTTGACTATTAATTTATTATTATTTACTGGGTTTTTTTGGAAAGATTTAATTATTTATTAAAAAATTTATTTATTTAGCTGATTATTTTTTGTAAGTTAAATAATAACACAAACTTTTATAGTTTAAGATGTAAGCCCGCTCATTTAGCTTGTTACAGAATGATATTGTTACGAAGAAAAATGTCTTTTCTTAACTACATTAACAGAAAAATCCTATTGGATTATAGGGTTTCGCATTTTCTCCTCTCAATGACACCCAGTTTAATATAAATCATGTCTAGCTTTTGCTTAGAATGGATGAATGTCATCTTCCTCTTCCTCTCCTTATTTCTATCTCAATAATCTCTGACCTCCATAATATTCGATTAACAAGAGAATATGATCTCACTAACCTCTTGCCTTTAATAATGTTGGATTTTCTAATCTGAATCATGTTCTTTCGCATTTGTTGACTTCATTTTTTTTTAGGTTTGTCTCCCTCTCTAGAGCCTAGGATATAGTCATAGAACTTCTCTACAGACTCTCATAGAGGACTAGTATTAGAACTCACACCACTTAGAAAATTCAAAGCGCTTATTATTGACTACTTATAGTCTCATGTGTTGTTGAAAAATTAGGGCAAAGAAAAATAGGAATCGACACAAATCCAGAAGAACAAACAGAGATTTACGAGGTTCTGCAAAAATGCCTACATCATTGAAAGCAGAGTGACAACTTCATTTTCAATATTCAGAAAAGAGTATAGAATATAAGATTCAGAATTCTCAGAGACTCTCATAGAGTTACAAACATGACATATATATAGCACCATAGTACAATATATAATTACTTAAATTACCTCTGTACCAAACCGCAGGGTTGCCCCACACCCCCAACCCACATAATGAAACTCCTCTGATTGGACATATACTTCCGCTCCACTCCGCTCATGGGCTTCGCTTCACTCCATCATCTGTCACATTTATGGTATATGAGTCATACTTAACAAATCTTCACCTTGGCGAATATCAAGCCCCTTAAGAGAAATATATATGCATAAAAAATCTCCACCTTGGCAAATATCCAGCCCCTTAGGAGAAATACATATGCATAACGAATCTCCACCTTGGTGAACATCCAGCCCCTTAGGAGAAAATTTATCATGAAGTTTCTTATGCACCAATGTGGGTTGAGTCACAAATCTTTTTTAAATAATCCCTTAATTAAGATTCCCTTAATTAAGTTTCCCAGAAAAAAAGCAACAGAATCTTTCCAAAAAAGTATTGAAATATTCTTTTAATTAAGTTTATTTAATTAAATATTTATCTTAATTAAGTTTATTATAAAAATGAATTTCCTTTAATTAAATTATCCTTAATCAAACTTTCTCAGAAATCATTTTTCCTTACACTTCCAATAAAAGTTCTGTCTCCGCTTTCCAGAAAAGCTCATTTTTCCTTATAGAAAAGCTTCGCTTTCCTTCTCAGAAAAGCTATGTTTCTGTTTTCCTTCCAGAAAAGCCCCGCCTCCGCTTTCCTTCCAGAAAAGCCCCGTCTCCGCTTTCCTTCAAGAAAGAAATCTTTACTTTCCCGATTGCAGCACCATATTCCTTTTTTTTTTGTCTTTTCTGAGTCTTGGAATATCTCCGCAATAAATTTCCTTTTCCGCGGACTTTCCTTCTCCGCGTGAATTTCTTTTTTCGCGTCCACCCTTCCAATTCTGCTCCTCCTCCGCTTCCTCAGTCTGCCCAGAAACCTACCTCCCATGTCAAACAACTTATGCTCCTGCGATGCCTGAAACTGCCG
>JXCR01148719.1:444797-468680 GCA_002079205.1 Phalaenopsis hybrid cultivar | reverse complement strand
TCGGCGAGCCTCTATATTTATTTTTCCTGGACTCTCAGGAAAAACCCGCCATCGGTGGCGTCGAGGGCATCGGCGGCGGCGTCGCGGTCGCCATCGGTGCCCAAGGTAAAAATTGCACAGTTTCGCTCTAGTCTGAATGCATTCCAATTTTTCTTTATGGATCCAATTCTTATGATGATTCAAAGGTAAATAAGAGTAGTAGAAATTTATACTACCACAAACTAACAATAATTTCAAATAAAAAACTATACTCACAATAAAAGGAAAGATAAATATGGGTTGCCTCCCATAAAGCACTTGGTTTAACATCGTCAGCCCAACCTATTCAGGTGTTATTCAGGTTGACTGATCATTAAAACCTTTTTAAAATTTGGTCTTTTACCATCAAAATACGGTTTTAATCTGTGTCCATTTACTTTAAACCTATTTTTCATTAAAACCTCTTTAAAATTTGGTCTTTTACCCTCATAATATGGTTTTATTCTGTGTCCATTTACTTGGTCTTTTACCCTCAAAATATGGTTTTAATCTGTGTCCATTCACTTTAAATCTATTTCCAATTTGGTCTTTTACCCTCATAATATGGTTTTAATCTGTGTCCATTTAATTTAAATCTATTTCCTTCCGATCTTCAATTTCAACAGCTCCGTAAGTATAAACTTGAGTCACAGTAAAGGGTCCTAACCAACAAAACTTCAATTTTCTAGGAAATAACTTCAGTCTAGTGTTGTAAAGCAAAACTTCTTGTCCTGGTTCAAAGTTTCTCTGGTTAATCTTTCGATCATGCCATAAATTTAGTTTCTCCTTATAAATTCTGTCATTATCATAAGATTTATTTCTTAATTCTTCCAATTCATTTAACTGTAACAATCTCTTCTTACCAGTATCTTTCAGATTATAATTGAATTATTTAATCGCACAATATGCTTTATGCACCAATTCCACTGGTAAGTGACAAGTATTTCTAAAAATCTGTCTGTAAGGAGTCATTCCAATAGGAGTTTTATAAGCAGTCCTGTAAGCCCATAATGTGGTATCAAGTCTAGTGGACCAATCTACTCTACTAGGGTTTACAGTCTTTTCAAGTATTTGTTTAATCTCTTTATTAGAAACTTCGGCTAACCCACTTNAAAAATCAGCCTGTAAGGAGTCATTCCAATAGGAGTTTTATAAGCAGTCCTGTAAGCCCATAATGTNTAACATCAGGCTCTCCTCTGTAGTGTCGGGCCTGAGCTTCATAATAGGCTACCTCAAAATTTGAATGCCTCTCAAGGTACTCACTATCATAGTCGTTCAACATTCTAAACCTCCAATCCTTTCACTTGTCAAATCAATGCTCTTCCACTGCAAGGTCAACTCATTCATCAAATCAGAGAGGGTAGCGGAACTAGAAGGTGAAAGGTCATAACTTGTAGAGGGGACATCTCTACTAGTAGAAGGTTCTTAACTTCTACTCCAGTTCTCCATTTCTCATGGGATTCATAAGTCCTCAAATTAGCTTTACTAATGGGTTTCATAGAATAAACCCATTCTTCATCTCCACTTTTCACTCCAGAAAGTTTGCAAATTGAATAAATAAGTCTAGGATGTCCTAGACCTCCACTAGTCTCACTCATCGTCGTAGTCAATATATTCTTAAGAATTATTCTCCCCACATTTGTAGTTCTACTATTCTGAATATAGAAATTCAGAATAGCTCTATCTCTAGTTACATCACTATGGTGATAGGTCGGTAACAAACTAGAAGAAATGAAATAGTGCCACACCTTAGAGGTGGCATTCAGCATGGAAGCAGAAAAATTTAGTCGTTCTCATTGTTTAATCTTCCACGTTCCTTTCCCATCAGTGAGAAAGTTGATCACATCATTCAGGGGGCAAAATAGTGCAACGCCTTAGAGGTGGTATTCAACATGGAAGCAAAAAAGTTTACCCGTTCTCCTAAGAAATGAAATAGTGTCACGCCTTAGAGGTGGCATTCATCATGGAAGCAGAAAAATTTACCTGTTCTCGCTGTATCTTCCATGTTCCTTTCCCATCAGTGAGAAAGTTGATCACATCATTGAGGGGGCCTTCCATCGTACTAAAGGATTCGTATTGGCAGCTAAAAGAGTCTGAGACTTCATAAAAAGTGTTGATGCGGTGGTAGTAAACTCAATAGGGAATCCATGCACTTGAACAATTCCGTCATCAGAATAAATTACATTGGTATAGAACTCCTTCACAACATTTGCATCAGCTTTGTTGGTGGTGTAACAAAAGTTTTCCTACCTCCGCTCAGCAATAACCACATTGCATCAGCTTTATTGGTGGTGTAACAAAAGTTTTCCCACCTCCACTCGGCAATAACTCGTTCGATTTCTCCTCGCAGACTTTCAAAAACTCGATCTTGTATGCAGTTCTTTCCTTTAAATATGGAAGTAAATTTTGTTTGAGCCATCACATTGACGAAGCGAGACTCGTCGAACTCAACTCTTCTCCTTTATCGTAGAGCCATTTTAATCTAATCAAATTATAGAAAAATTTCAAAAATTACTTCAAATATATAACCCATGGCGTCCAATAGTAATTTTAAGAGTTCAACAATAAGATCCATGAATTTCATCCTAAATTTTCTTCACATTCCCAAATTTTTTGGATCTCCTCAATGTGGAAGAAATTCCTGGTGGAAATCAAATATTTTTAGCGGAGTGAAGCTCTTACCTAGAGATGATCAAATTCCGGTGTCAAAAAGCCTTGAAATCGCCCCAAATCCAAGATCTCTCAAGCCCTAGGTCGAAAATTGTGGTGTCAAAAAGCCTTGAAATCGCCTCCTAATCCAAGATCTCTCAAGCCCTAGGTCGAAAATGGTGTTTTTAGGAGGAAGGGGATGATGAACAGTGGCGGTTGGCTGGTCAAATTTGTGGTTAAAGGTGTTTTTTGTGAGCTCGCCATCAGCAGGGTCGATTGCGCCGTCGGTNTATTTTTAGCTTGGAGTGAAGCTCTTACCTAAAGATGATCAAATCTGGTGTCAAAAAGCCTTGAAATTGCCTAACAATCCAAGATCTTTCAAGCCCTAAGTCAAAAATGGCATTTTTAGGAGGGAGGGGATGATGAATAGTGGTGGTTGACTGGTCAAAATTGCGGTTAAAGGTCTTTTTCATGAGCTCGTCGTCGGCGGGGTCGATGGCGCCATCAGCGTGCTTAATTGGAATTTAAATCCTAAGTCTCGGGAAAATCTCGCCGTCGACGGCGTGGAGGGTGATGTCGGCAGGCTCTATTGATTTTGTCCAAATTCTGGATTTTTGTGATTTCGATCAATTCTAAGCCTAAACGACATCCGTTTCATCGTTATAGACATAACTTTAAATAACTAAATGATGTACTTAGCACATATAAACTTTCACAACACAAAACATCACATTATATATAAATTCCAAGGGGTACAATATACATTGCATAACACACCTAAGTTTGGTATTTTNACAAAACATCACATTTATATATAAATTCCAAGGGGTACAATATACATTACATAACACACCTAAGTTTTGTATACCTCAACCTCAATACATTAATTCAACGTCGCAATCCAAGCCACAACACTCAAAACGCTGAAAAGAAAACATCACAACCTCATTAATTCAGCGTCGCAATCCAAGCCACAACACTCAAAAAGCTGAAAACAAAACATCCTATGTTTAGTCTCAACTATACAGAGATGTAAAAGCATAACTCTAAAGCAAAGCAAATACAAAGTTCAAATCAAAATACATGGATAGACAGATAAGTAGTAAAAAAAATCTACTAATCCTCAGACTCGGTACTCGATTCTCCTCTGAGATCATCCATTGATTGTACATGAAGGAAGAGGTTGTAGAAGGGTCGGAATGGAAATTCTTCAGTAGAATCCTCCTCTATCCATTTCATCCTCCTCATCAGTCGTATCAAATTGTCTTCTAAATGTCCAGAGTGCTCAAAATGTTCTTTCATCCTCCAGTCCAGATGATCAAAGAAATCGAACATAATATTAATCGCATTCATGACATTTTGTACCTCCTTTTCTAATTTCTTGATTCGGCGCAGGATCAACAGAGACTTGTCAAGAATTAAGGGTTGAACTGGCAGTGAATCTGAGATGATTGATCTACAATAATGGTCATGTCATTTTCATCTTAAAAAATTGGGAATCTCTCATTTGGATCCAAAGGCTTCCAAGGTAGCAGCACCTTTTCCCAATTTTCATAGGACACTTGGAACTGACTACAAAGTGAGAAAATTGTGGAGGGGTGTTCAAGCCCATCAGTTGATCCCTGAATGATCAGGCCCAAAACCAAATTCACAATTATAGATCCAATATCGATCGGCAGTCCCCTTTGGATGCAGTAATTCAAAATGGCCCTTTCTTTAGAAACTTTACCGATCTTCAGTGTCGGTAACAGTTTCGCAGAAATGAAAAAGTGCCAATGTTTTGAAACAGGATTCAGGAGTGTTGCAGAAAAACTAACATACCCATTTTCTCTTATTTCCAGTCGTCAGTTTTGTCCGTTAAATATTGGTAAATCTCATTCATCTGGTTTTTCGTTGGCACAAAATTGGAATAGTGGCAGATAGGAATACTCTATATCATATATAATTCGTTGATCCGAGCAGGAGTGAAAATGATCCATCTTCCTCGCACATAAACAACTCCTTGGTGCATTCCATGTAAATTTGCATAAAATTCTTTTACCATAGAAACCACCACGGCGGTAGTAGTGTAGCACAGAACTTCTCATCTTTGCCATACTATCGTTTCTTGAATATCCTTCATGAGATTTTTCAATCCGCGATTCACGAATTCTCGTTCTTTGATCATTCTTTTCTTCGTCAGCAACTTGTTGAAGATTCACTGCGCTTCCGCATTAATAAACTTTCGGCAATTGAAAACTCGCATTATGGGATTATCAGGGGAATTGGACGCCATAGGAATGAAATTGGTAGAGTTTCACTTCATTTTTTGTGGGAAAGTATGAACTAGAATTTGAATTTTTGAGTTTAAAAAGATAATTCCCGCCCAAAAATAGCCAAAAACTGTCATTTGAACCCGCACAACTGTAATTCACCGGTCCCGCCGTCGGCGAGCTTCTGTATTAATTTTGTCTAGACTCTCGGGAAAAATTGCNTAGATAGACATATAGGTAGTAATATAAATCTACTAATCCTCAGACTCGGTACTCGATTCTCCGAGATCGCCCATTGATTGCACATGAACGAAGAGGTTGTAGAAGGGTCAGAATGGAAATTCTTTAGTAGAATCCTCCTCAATCAGTTTCATCCTCCTCATGAATCAATCAAACTATCTTCTAAATGTCCAGAATGTTGGAAATGTTCCTTCATCCTCCAGTCCAGATGATCAAAGAAACCGTAGATATTATTAATTCCAGTCATGACATTTTGTACCTCCTTTTCCAACTTCTTGATTCGGCACAAGATCACCAAAGACTTATCAGGGACTAAGGGTTGAACTAGCAGTGAATTCTGATATGATTCATCAACTATCATGGTCATGTCATTTTCATCTTCAAATGATAGGAATCTTTCAGTTGGATCCAAAGGCTTCCAAGGCAGCAGTACTTTTTCCCAATTCTCATAGGACACTTGGAACTGACTGCAAAGTGAGAAAATTATGGAGGTGTGCAAGCCCATAAGTTGATCAGTGAACGATTAGGCTCAAAACCGAATTCACAATTATAGATCCAATGTCGATCGACAGTCCCCTTTGGATGCAGAAATTTAAAATGACACTTTCTTTAGAAACTTTACCGATCTTCACTGTCGGTAACAGTTTCGCAGAAATGAAAAAGTGCCAATGTTTAGAAACGAGATTCAGGAGTGTTGCAGAAAAACTAACATACCCATTTTCTCTTGTTTCTCAATCGTCAGTTTCGTCCGTTAAATACTGGTAAATCTCATTCATCTGGTTTCTCATGGGGACGAAATTGGAATACTAGTAGAGAGGAACATTTTAAATTTCATTCATCTGGTTTCTCGTTGGGACGAAATTAGAATAGTGGCAGAAAGGAACATTCTTTCATATATAATTTGTTGATCCGTGCAGGAGTGAAAGTGATCCATCTTCCTCGCACATAAACAACTAATTAGTTGATTCCATGCAAATTTGTATAAAATTCTTTTACCACAGGCACCACCACGGCGACAATAGTGTAGCACAACACTTCCTATCTTCACCGCACTATCGTTTCTTCAATATCCATCNCACTATCATTTCTTCAATATCCATCGTGGGATTATTCAATCTGCGATTCACGAATCCTCGTTCTTTGATTAACCTTTCCTTCGTCAGCAACTTGTTAAAGATTTGCTGCGCTTCCGCACTAATAAACTTCCGCCGATTGAAAACTAGTATTCTGGGATTATCTAAGGAATTGGATGTNGGGATTATTCAATCCACAATTCACGAATCCTCGTTCTTTGATTAATCTTTTCTTCATCAGCAACTTGTTGAACATTCGCTGCACTTTCGCACTAATAAACTTTCGCCGATTGAAAACTCACATTCTGGGATTATCAGGGGAATTGGATGCCTTAGGAATGAAAATGGTAGAGTTTCACTTCATTTTTGGAGGGAAAATATGATTAGAATTTGGATTTTTTAGTTTAAAAAGACTATTCCCGCCCAAAAACCGTCAAAAATTGCGACTCTAACACAAGAAACTGTCATCTTACCGGTCTCGCCGTCGGCGGCCTCGAGGGTACCATCGGCGCGCTTCTGTATTAATTTTGCCTGAACTCTCGGGAAAAACCCACCGTCGAGGGCGTCGAGGGCGCCGTTGGCGGCGTCGAGGGCATCGTCGGTGGCGTCGAGGGCGCCGACGTGCAAAATTTTCACAATTTCGCCTGGTCCGAATGTGTTCCGATTTTTCTTCATATATCCAATTTTTACGATGTTTCAAGGGTAAATAAGAATAGTACAGCTTAATACTACCATAAACTACTGATAATTTCAAATAAAAACTACTTTTCATGGTACCTTTGTCGTATGGATGTGTTCGTCTCACTTAGACGAGTCCATAGGATCAAACCCGAAGTGATTTGGTTGAGTCTAGGCCGAGATCTTAAGGTTTTAGTGTGGACGGGCACGGGGTCATCCTATCGGGGAAAATGACGGGGAGCCGTCCGATCGAGTGTGTATCAAATGAACGGGGGGGATCAAGTCGGACAGCACTTCGGGACATAAACAGCGGGCCGAGTCAGCAAGCTATGTGGACGGCGGCGTTCAATCAGAGCGCGCCACACATGCCTTCGGAGCTGCCTAGGATCTAGTCAGCACCGCGGTTTAAATAGATAAATAGGGCTTTTCTTATTTATTTAAATACCCTTAACTTAGAAAATTATATCTTTGTGTAGAAAAATCACAAAAATAAAATAAAAATACTCTCTTGCTCAGTGAACAGAGGAGAATAATGTGCAATAATTTTCAATTCCNCTCTTGACCAAATGCGTTCCAATTTTTCTTCATGGATCCAATTTTTAAGATGTTTCAAGGGTAAATAAGAGTCTTAGAGCTTAATCATACCACAAACTAACGATAATTTCAAATAAAAAATAGTATAATCGCGATAAAAGTAAAGTTAAATATGGGTTGCCTCCCATTAAGCGCTTTGTTTATCGTCGTCAGCCCGACCTATTCAGGTGTCATTCAAGACTGATCATTAAAACCTCTTTAAAATTTAGTCTTTTACCCTCATAATATGGTTTTAATCTGCGTCCATTTACTTTAAATCTATTTCCTGTCTTCTGATCCTCAATTTCAACAGCTCTGTAAGTATAAACTTGAGTTGCAGTGAAGGCCCCTAACCAACGAGACTTCAATATCCCAGGAAATAACCTTAGCCTAGTGTTGTAAAGCAAAACTTCTTGTCCTGGTTCAAAGTTCTTTTGGTTAATCATCTGATCATTCCATAACTTTAATTTTTCCTTATAAATTTTGTAGTTATCATAAGACTCATTTGTTAATTCTTTCAATTCATTTAATTGTAACAATCTCTTTATTCTATCGTTATCATAAGATTGATTTCTTAATTCTTCCAATTCATTCATTTGTAACAATCTTTTCTTTTATCGTTATCATAAGATTCATTTCTTAATTCTTCTAATTCATTCATTTGTAATAATCTCCTCTCTATCATAAGACTCATTTCTTAATTCTTCCAATTCATTTAATTGTAACAATCTCTTCTTAAGTTGTTATAATAAGACTCATTTCTTAATTCTTCCAATTCATTTAAGATTCATTTCTTAATTCTTCCAATTCATTTAGTTGTAACAATCTCTTCTTACAAGCATCTTTATAATTATAATTGAATTCTTTAATCGCCCAATATGCTTTATGCTCCAATTCTACTGGTAAGTGAAAAGTCTTTCCAAAAATTAGTTTGAAAGGATTCATCCCAATAGGAGTTTTATAAGCATTCCTGTAAGCCCATAATGTAGTATCCAATCTAGTGAACCAATCTATTCTACTAGGGTTTACAGTCTTTTTAAGTATTTGTTTGATCTCTCTATTAGAAACTTCAGCTAACCCACTGGTTTGAGGATGATAGACAGTAGAGATTCTATGAATAATATTAAAATTTTCTGTCAATCTCTGAATGTATTTATTTCTAAAATGGGATCGTCCATCAGTGATAATCTTTCTAGGCAATCTATATCTAGTGAAAATATTTTTCATCAAAAATCTTGAAACACTTTTAGCGTCACAAAGAGGTAAAGCTTGTGCTTCAATCCACTTTGAAATGTAGTCCACTGCAATTAATATATATAATTTCCCAATTGAAGGAATAAATGGTCCCATAAAATATAATCCCCAAACGTCTAAGATCTCAACTTCTAACATGAAATTCAGAGGCATTTCATTTCTTCTAAAAATATTGCCTACTCGTTGACATCAATCACAAGTTTTTATATATCTATAAGCATCTCTAAAGATGGTAGGCCAATAAAATCCAGCTTGTAAAATTTTATAAGCAGTTTTATCAATCCCAAAATGTCCTCCAAATTCAGAATCATGACATTTCTAAATGATCAGCTCAATTTCTTCATAAGGTACTCATCCCCTCATAATAAGATCCTTACATTATTTATATAATTTGGGGTTCAAAAGGTACACATCTCCTCATAATAAGATCCTTACATTGTTTATATAAATAAGGCTCATCTTCCTCATAATAAGATCCTTATATTGTTTATATAAATAAGGATCATCCCAAAAATATGCTTTCAATCATGAATGAATTTTCTTTGTTGTTGCAATGTCAGCATAGGTGGCAAAATATCACTTACAACATAATTAACAATATCTGCATACCATGGTATTTTCCACTCATTAATATTTATAAAGTTGTTCATCAAGGAAACTCTCTGTAATTTCATTATCAGTGTCAAATAATTCTTGATTTTTTAATCTTGACAAATGATCAGTAATTTGATTATCAGTTCCCTTTCTATCAATAACCACAAGATCAATGTCTTGCATCAAAAGTATCCATCTAATCAAACTTGGTTTAACAACCTTCTTTTGCATCAGATATTTAATAGCAGAGTGATCAGTATGCACAACGCATTTAGCTCCAGTTAAATAAGATCTGAATTTATCTAAAGCATACACAATTGCTAGTAACTTTTTTTCAGTAACAATATAGTTAATTTGTGCATCATTAAGAGTTTTACTAGTGTAGTATATAATTTTAAAAATCTTTTCATACCTTTGTCCAAGACAGCCTCGCATAGATCACTAGCATCACACATCAGTTCAAATGGTTTCTCCCAATTAGGTGAAACTATAATAGGGGTCGTGATTAATTTTTCTCTCACTAGCATCACACATCAGTTCAAATGGTTTCTCCCAGTTAGGTGAAACTATAATAGGGGCCGTGATTATTTTTTCCCTTAATAACTCAAAGACATTTAAACAGCTTTCAGTAAATTTAAATTTTTTGTCCTTTTATAAAAGTTGGCATAGAGGTTTAGTATTTTTTGAAAAATCTTTAATAAAACGCCTATAAAATTCAACATGTCCAATAAAACTCCTAACCTCTCTTATATTAGTAAAAGGTATTAGTTTAGATATAACTTGAATTTTTGCAGGGACTGGTTCCATACCAAGNAATATAAATCTACTAATCCTCAGACTCGGTACTCAATTCTCCTCTGAGATCGCCCATTGATTGCACATGAACAAAGAGGTTGTAGAAGGGTTTCTTCAATAGAATCCTCTTCTATCAATTTCATCCTCCTCATCAATCAATCAAACTATCTTCTAAATGTCCAGAATGTTTGAAATGTTCCTTCATCCTCCAGTCCAGATGATTGAAGAAATTGGAGATATTATTAATTGCATTCATGAAATTTTGTACCTCCGTTTCTTGATTTGGCGCAAGATCACTAAAGACTTATCAGGGACTAAGGGAACTGGCAGTGAATTCTGAGATGATTGATCAACTTTCATGGCCATGTCATTTTCATCTTCAAATGATGAGAATCTTTTAGTTGGATCCAAAGGCTTCCAAGGTAGCAGTACCTTTTCCTAATTTTCATAGTACACTTGGAACTGACTGCAAAGTGAAAAAATTGTGGAGGGGTGTCCGAGCCCATAAGTGGATCCATGAACGATCAAGCCCAAAAGTGGCTTCACAATTATAGATCCAATGTTGATCGGCAGTCCCCTTTGGATGCAGTAATTCAAAATGATACTTTCTTTAGAAACTTTACCGATCTTCATTGTCGGTTTGATTTGGCGCAAGATCACTAAAGACTTATCAGGGACTAAGGGTTGAACTTGCAGTGAATTTTGAGATGATTGATCAACTTTCATGGCCATGTCATTTTCATCTTCAAATGATGAGAATCTTTTAGTTGGATCCAAAGGCTTCCAAGGTAGCAGTACCTTTTCCTAATTTTCATAGGACACTTGGAACTAACTGCAAAGTGAAAAAATTGTGGAGGGGTGTCCGAGCCCATAAGTGGATCCGTGAACGATGAGGCCCAAAAGTGGCTTCACAATTATAGATCCAATGTTGATCGGCAGTCCCCTTTGGATGCAGTAATTCAAAATGATACTTTCTTTAGAAACTTTACCAATCATCATTGTCGGTAATAGTTTCGCAGAAATGAAAAAGTGTCAATGTTTTGAAAAGGGATTCAGAGGTGTTACAGAAAAACTAACATACCCGTTCTCTCTCATTTCCCAATCGTCAGTTTCGTCCGTTAAATACTGATAAATTTCATTCATCAGGTTTCTCGTTGGGACGAAATTGGAATAGTGGCAGACAACTACATTTTCTATCATATATAATTTGTTGATTCGTGCAGGAGTGAAAGTGATCCATCTTCCTTGCACATAAACAACTCCTTGGTTGATTCCATGTAAATTTGCATAAAATTCTTTTACCACTGAACCACCACGGCGGCAGTATAGCACAACACTTCCCATCTTTGCTGCACTATCGTTTCTTCAATATCCTTCATGGGATTATTCAATCAGCAATTCACGAATCCTTGTTCTTTGATTAATCTTTTCTTCGTTAGCAACTTGTTGAAGATTTGTTGCGCTTCCGCACTAATAAACTTCCGCCGATTGAAAACTTGCATTCTGGGATTATCAGGGGAATTGGATGCTATATGAATGAAATTGGTAGAGTTTCACTTCATTTTTGGAGGGAAAATATGAATTATAATTAAAATTTTTGAGTTTAAAAAGACTATTCCCGCCCAAAAACCGTCAAAAACCGCCACTCAAACACAAGAAACCGTCATCTCACTGGTCACATCGTCGGCGGCCTTGATGGCGCCGTCGCCGCGCCTCTGCGCCTCTGTATTAATTTTTTCTAGACTCTTAGGAAAAACCCGCTGTTGGCAGCGTTGATGGCGCTGTCGGCGCCCAAGGAAAAATTTTCAGAGTTTCGCTCTGGTCCGAATGCATTCCAATTTTAAAGATGTTTTAAGGGTAAACAAGAGTGGTAGAGCTTAATAATACTATAATTGCGAATAAAGTAAAGATAAATATGGGTTGCCTCCCATAAAGTGCTTGGTTTAACGTCGTTAGCCCGACCAATTCAGTTGTCATTCAGGTTGACTGATCATTAAAACCTCCTTAATATTTGGTCTTTTACCCTCATAATATGGTTTTAATCTATGTCCATTTAATTTAAATCTATTTCCCATTTTCTGATCTTCAATTTCAATAGCTTAATCTATGTCCATTTACTTTAAATCTATTTCCTGTTTTTCGATCTTCAACTCTAATCTGTGTCCATTTACTTTAAATCTATTTCCCGTTTTCTGATCTTCAATTTCAATAGCTCTGTAAGTTTAAACTTGAGTCACAGTAAATGACCCTAACCAACGAGACTTCAATTTTCCAGGGAATAANTTCTAATTCGTCCAAAATAACTTCGTCATTCTTTTCAAATTATTTCTTCTCTACAAAATGTTCTTCTTCTTCTAAATGCTTTTTATCTTCAAAATGTTTTTTTAAATGTTTGTTCAGTAGATGTTTAATAATTTCCATGCGAAAACATTCATTTTCTCTTTCAACAGCAAGGTATTTCATAGATTTCGCAATGTTAAAAGTCACTTCTTGATCATTAACTCTCATAGTGAATTCTCCTTTTTAAACATCTACCATAGCTTTTCAAGTAGCTAAAAATGATCTCCCTAAAATGATAGGTATTTATTTATCTTCCTCCATATCTAAAACAATGAAATCCTCAACAAAACAAATTTATCAACTTTTACTAACACATCTTCTATAACTCCCTTAGGATATGTAACTGAACGATTTGCAATTTATCAACTTTTACTAACACATCTTCTATAACTCCCTTAGGATAAGTAACTGAAGGATCCGATTTATCCACTTTTACTAACACATCTTCTATAACTCCTTTAGGATATGTAACTGAACGATCCACTAAATGCAGAGTTATAGAAGTAGGTGATACTTCTCCTAATCCTAATCTTTTGTAAATTGATAGAGGCATAAGATTAATGCTGGATCCCAAGTCACATAAAGCTCTTTCATAAAATTTTTCACCGATCGCACACGGTATGGTAAAACTGTCAGGATCTTTTAATTTTTTAGGAAGCTTTTTTGAATAATTGCACTACACTCTTCGCTAAGTGCAACAGTTTCGTTATCCGTGAACTTCCTTTTTTTGTTCATTATCCGTGAACTTCCTTTTCTTATATAGTGAAACTGTCAGGATCTTTTAATTTTTCAGGAAGCTTTTTCTGAATAATTGCACTACACAAGTGAAACTACCTGGATCTTTTAATTTTTCATGAAGCTTTTTCTGAATAATTGCACTACACTCTTTCACCGATAACACACGGTATAGTGAAACTACCTGGATCTTTTAATTTTTCAGGAAGCTTTTCTGAATAATTGCACTACACTATTCACTAAGTGCAACAGTTTCATTATCCGTGAACTTCCTTTTCTTGTTCAGAATATCTTTCATAAAGTTCACATAATTGGGCATTTTCTCTAAAGCTTCTACGAAGGGAATGTTTACTGTTAATTTCTTAAGAATTTCTAAAAAATTGGAAAATTGTTTATTCTATTTGTGTTGCTTCAATCTTTGAGGAAACGGTAGTGGAGATTTCTCCCAGTAATTTTCATTGGTGTAAATGGATACTCTAAATCTGGGTATTCATGATCCTTTTCTTTTATGATATCCACTTTCTCTTTTTCAGTTTCGTAATTTTCATTGGTGTAAATGGATACTCTAAATTTGGGTATTCATGATCCTTTTCTTTTTCGGAAAATGGATACTCTAAATCTGGGTATTCATGATCCTTTTCTTTTTTGGTATCCACTTTCTCTTATTCAGTTTCTGTTTCTTTTTGCACCTTTAATTCCAATTCTTTTCCACTTTATAATTGTATCGCTTTGATTTGTTCTTTTCCTTGGTTTTTAGGATTTCGTTCCACAATACTAGGAAAAGTTCCTAATGTTCGATTATTAAGCGCAGTAACANTTTTCTTATCTGTCACTAATAGGCAATTGAAATAAATAGATAATTTTAATAACTAATGATATTAAGTAGGGTTTAATTATGATATTCAATATATATGAAAGCATCATTCTCCATGTCAAGAAATTATAGTGAATGGATAAAATGAATTAGTTCAATTTATATTGTGTCAAATAGGAGCATACTTATTCTTTACCCTTTGGTCTAGGCATAAAGAACATTGATAATCCTATGCTTGTTTACTGAATCTACGGCAAGGCTAGGATGATACCAACTCTCACTTCGGAGCTCCCACGTTCCCCTCACANAGAAGGTCTATAGTTAACATTTCCTTGGTTGGATGAATTTCCTAATGGGTTCACAGGGTTGTTTGCCCATTGCTGATTTGTAGAAGAATTGTTATTCCAATTAAATTTTGGATGATTCTTCCAACCTGGGTTATAATAGTTCAAATATGGGTTGTTGGGTCTATTGATAGCATTTAAGGTCTCGTATGAAGGTTGAATATCCACAAATNCAATTCTACTGGTAAGTGACAAGTCTTTTCAAAAATCAGTCTGTAAGAAGTCATTCCAATAGAAGTTTTATAAGCAGTCTTGTAAGCCCATAATGTAGTATCCAATCTAGTAGTCCAATCTATTCTACTAGGGTTTACATTCTTTTCAAGTATTTGTTTAATCTCTCTATTAGAAACTTCAGCTAACCCACTGGTTTGAGGATGATAAGCAGTAGAGATTTTAAGAATAATATTAAATTTTTCTGTCAATCTCTGAATATATTTATTCCTAAAATGGGATCGTCCATCAGTGATAATCAGTATAGGCATTATGTATCTAGTGAAAATATTTTTCATCAAAAATCTTGAAACACTTTTAGCGTAACAACGAGGTAAAGCTTGTGCTTCAATCCACTTAGAAACATAGTCCACTAAAATTAATATATATAAGTTCCCAAATGAAGGAATAAATGGTTCAAATCCCCAAACGTCAAAGATCTCAACTTCCAATATGAAATTAAGAGGCATTTCATTTCTTCTAGATATATTGCCTACTCATTGACATCGATCACAAGTTTATATATATATATATATGAACATAAAGATAGTAGGCCAATAAAATCCAGCTTGTAAAATTTTATAAGCAGTTTTATCAAACATCTCTAAATATAGTAGGCCAATAAAATCCAGCTTATAAAATTTTATAAGCAGTTTTATCGTATTTCTTCTAGATATATTGCCTACTCGTTGACATCGATCACAAGTTTTTATGTATCTAAAACATTCTAAATATGAGGCCAATAAAATCCAGCTTGTAAAATTTTATAAGCAGTTTTATCAATCCTAAAATGTCCTCTAAATTCAAAATCATGACATTTATGAATGATCAGCTCAGTTTGTTCATAAGGTAAACATCTCCTCATAATAAGATCGTTACATTGTTTATATAAATAAGGCTCATCCTAAAAGTCCTCATAATAAGATCCTTATATTGTTTATATAAATAAGGATCATCCCAAAAATATGCTTTCAGAATGAATTTTCTTTGTTGTTGCAATGTCAGCATAGGTGGCAAAATATCACTTACAATATAGTTAACAATATTATCATACCATGGTATTTTCCAGTCATTAATATTATAAAGTTGTTCATCAGGGAAACTATCTGTAATTTCATTGTCGGTGTTACATAATTAATGATTTTTTAATCTCAATAAATGATCAGCAATTTGATTATGAGTTCTTTTTTTATCAATAACCATAAGATCAAATTCTTGCATCAATAGTATCCATCTAATCAACCTTGGTTTATCATCTTTCTTTTGCATCAGATAATTAATAGCAGAGTGATTAGTATGCACAACACTTTTAGCTCCAATTAAATAAGATCTAAATTTATCTAAAGCATACACAATTTCCAGTAACTCTTTTTCAGTAACAGTATAGTTAATATGTGCATCATTAAGAGTTTTACTAGCGTAGTATATCACTTTAAAAATCTTTTCATACTTTTGTCCAAGAACAGCTCCAATAGCATAATTACTAGCATCACACATCAGTTCAAATGTATCTCCCAGTTAGGTGAAACTATAATAGGGGCTTTAATTAATTTTTCTTTTAATAACTCAAAGGCATTTAAACAGCTTACACTAAATTCAATTTTTTTTCCTTTTCTAAAAGTTGGCATAGTGGTTTAGTAGCTTTTGAGAAATCTTTAATAAAATGCCTGTAAAAACCAACATGTCCAAGAAAACTCCTAACTTCTCTTACATTAGTAGGAGGTGTTAGTTTAGATATAACTTGAATTTTTTCAGGGTTTGCTTCCATACCATCTTCCGAAATTTTATGCCCTAACACAATTCCTTCTGCAACCATAAAATTTCTCCCAATTTAGAACTAAATTAGTTCTTTCGCATAACTCCAAAACTCTTTCAAGATATTCTAATTTAGAACTAAATTAGTTCTTTCGCATAACTCTAAAACTTTTTCAAGATAAATTAAGCATGTGTAATTAGTTCTTTCGCATAACTCCAAAACTTTTTCAAGGTAATTTAAGCATGCGTCAAATGATATTAGTTCTTTCGCATAACTCCAAAACTTTTTCAAGGTAATTTAAGCATGCGTCAAATGATGTTCTAAATATAGAGAAATCATCCATAAACACTTCCAATCCGACATCAATTAACTTACTAAATATGGACATCATACATCTCTGGAATGTTGCAGATGCATTACATAATCCGAAAGGCATTCTTCTAAAAGCAAAAGTTCCAAAAGGACTAGTAAATGTTGTCTTTTTTTTATCCTCAGGATCAATAAAAAAGGCATTGTTCTAAACGCAAAAGTTCCAAAAGGACTAGTAAATGTTGTCTTTTCTTGATCATCAGGAGCAATAGAAATTGATGGTAACTGGTATATCCATCTAAAAAGCAAAAATATTTGTGCCCAGCAAGTCTATCCACTTTCTGATCTAAATAGGGTAAAGGGAGGTGATCTTTCCTGGTGGTAGTGTTTAATTTTCTATAATCAATGCAAATACGCCACACAGTAACTTGTCTGATAGGTATTAATTCATTATTTTCTTTTGATTCAACAGTCACTCCATTTTTAGGAACACAATGAATTGGACTTACCCACGCACTATCTGAAATAGGATATATAATTCCAGTGTCTAACCTTTTCAAAATTTCCTTTTTTACTACTTCTTTCATTATCAGATTCAATCTCCTTTGTAGATCAACTCTTGGTTTATATTGTTCATCTAATATAATTACGTGCATACAGATTGAAGGACTGACTCTGAATATCAGCTAAGGTCCAACCAAAAGCTTTCTTATATCTTTTTAATGTATGTAACAGTCTTTACTCTTGTATATAATAACAGGTAATGTAGATGAGTCTCCCAAAAACACATACTTCAAGTGGTTAGGTAATGTTTTCAACTTAAGTTCAGGTGGTTTTATAATTGATGGAAATAGATTTTTATTAGCATTTTCTGTAATATCCAACATCTCAAATCTTTCCTGAACATAATCTAATTCTTCATTTTCTAATTTGTCCAGAATAATTTCATCATTTTCTTCAAATTGTTCTTCAAAATGCTCTTCTTTTTCAAAATACTTTTTATTTTCAAAATGTTCTTTAAAATGTTCATTCAGTAGATGTTCAATAATTTCCATGCGAAAACATTCATTATCTCTCTCAACAGCAGGGTATTTCATAGATTTCGCAATGTTAAAAGTTACTTCTTGATCATTTACTCTCATAGTTAACTCTCCTTTTTGAACATCTATCATAGCTTTTCCAGTAGCTAAAAATGGTCTCCCTAAAATGATAGATATTTCTTTATCTTCCTCCATATCCAAAATAATGAAATCCACAAGAAAGATAAATTTGTCAACTTTTACTAACACATCTTTCCCTTAGGATATGTAACTGAACGATCCACTAACTGTAGAGTTACAGAAGTAGGTGAAACTTCTCTTAATCCTAATCCTTAATAAGTAACTGAACGATCCGCTAACTGAAGAGTTACAGAAGTAAGTGAGACCTCTCCTAATCCTTATGTAACTGAACGATCTGCTAACTGAAGAGTTACATAAGTAGGTGAGACTTCACCTAATCCTAATCTTTTGTGAACGATCCACTAACTGAAGAGTTACAGAAGTAGGTGAGACTTCTCCTAATCCTAATCTTTCGCCGCTAACTGTAGAGTTACAGAAGTAGGTGAGACTTCTCATAATTCTAATCTTTTGAAAATTTAGAGGCATAAGATTAATGCTGGCTCCCAAGTCACATAAAGCTCTTCCATAAAATTTTTCACTTATAGCACACGGTATAGTGAAACTACCAGGATCTTTAAATTTTTCAGGAAGCTTTTTCTGAATAATTGCACTACACTCTTATTGACCTCATTTTTTAGGTCTTCTTTTTCATTCTCTAGATACCCTAGGATCTAGCCTTAAGATTTCCCTATTTTGACTCTCTTATAGGACTAGACTGGGACCCACAACCCTTTTAAATTCAAGCCATTTATTCGCTCTTTGCAGTCTCATATGGACGGTTTTAGATCCTCCATATTCAATTGAGTCGATTAAAAAGCCAACATATTGAAGCTCAAATTGAGCTCCTGTAGAAATTTGAAAGACGCAAGTGGACACTGTGGCGCGTGCGATGTTTGACTTGCCACTACGAGCGATATGTTTGACTTTGGTCATCACTTATGTGAGGACTGTTCAATAATATACTCATTAAATGGCTCCGATCGGGCCAAAATAATTTTGTTTGTCGCGCCACGTGCGAATTAAAGTTAATTTGGCTCGATCAACGACGACTCTGTCCAGATAACTCCGGATGATGAAACGGACTGCACTATTACGTCTAGAATGTTAATTTTAGCTAAGGAGGGCACCCATTTTGTCAGGGCTCCGAGCGCGAGTGGATCACATGAAATTGAATATTTTATTAATATTTTCTTTAATAAAATAAAAATATATTTGATAAAGTTTTTTTTAATAAAAACATAATATTTTAAAACCTAAAAAATCAAAACTCCCTTGCGTCTCTGTTATTTGCCCTAGCCAAACCGTGGAGTCCCTTGCCGGTTTGTCGGTCATCCCTTCCCTTTCCGAGCCTTCGTCGTTGGTAGCCTGTTGTAACGAACTTTTTCGCCTAAATGAGTCTCGTAACCTATTTGTTCTTGAATTTGAGTGTTCTCTTTGCCCTTTGAGGTGTTTCTTGTTACCTCCCTTTCTTTTTACCACCGGTGAGCTCTGGCCCTCTCGATGGCTATAAATACCTCCATGAGAGGGGAAGAAGAGGGGTGTAATTTTTTTTTTGGAAGCTTTGGAGGAATACTGTGCTGAGGTCCTTTTTCCGTTGGAAGTTTTTTTTTTTTTATCTCGTGGTCCTTCTTCAATCTGTCATTTTCTTGAGCTAAGAAGAAATTGAGGTTAGATTTCTTTGATATGATTATTCTTAAGCTTGGTTTTGATGAATCAATGTTGTATCTACATCACTTCTTTTGCCTCTGTTCGACTGTATATTGGAAGATTATATTATGTTGTGAATACATGATTTGAAGAACTGGTTTTATATTTCTTGCTACCCTTTTGCTCGAGTATATACTAAGAATCATTGATATAATTTGGATAGCCATTTGATGGTTTGGATCGGCTCATATTACATCTGGATTCCTTAATTATTTTGCCTAAACATGGAAGCTCGTTTTTATTCTTTTGGATGAGTCAATTTAGCCTCTATGCTAGTTTATTTTTTGTTTGAGATTTCGTTTGGTTTTATGAGAAGTTGAGCTCAGTTTTATGCAAGAACTATCTTGATTCAATTCCCTGTTCTTAGTTTGGTTGTATTCAAAATATTATTCAATCTGCTAGCCCTTTTGTTGAGGCTCGGTTTGGCTTATTTTGGCCGGAGATTTGGAGTTACAGTTTTGCCTTATGATTGGGAGTTTGGATCTTAGTTCTTGCTCTCTGTTGGGATTTGATTTTGGTTCCTGCTTCTTGCTGGAACTTGGTTCTGGTTATTACTCTCTATTGGAACTCGGTTTTGGTTTTCTTTGCTGTCCTTTGTTCGAATGCCCGCTGGAGGTCATTTCTTTTAGTTTGAAAATACATTTGAGGCTCAATTTTGGTTCCCTTTGCTGCTTTAATTAATAAACATATTGGAAATTATATTTTCAAGCTATTGAGAATTTATTTGGGGTTTGGTTTCGATTCCTGGACTCTGTATTGGATTTGGTTTAAATTCCTGCTCCTTTTTGGAATATGGTTCTGATTCCCATCCTTTGTTGGGGTTCAGTTACGGCTCTTACTCTCTATTGGAACTTGGTTTTTTTTCTTGTTTTTCCTTTGTTTGAATATATGTTGGGGATCCTTTTACACTTGTTTGGGGTATATTTCTATGCTCCTTGATACCCCTATTCGAGTGCATATTTGGATATTATTTTGGTTTAGAATAAAAGCTTGGTGATGCAGTTACTTTTGCTCCTCTTGCTTCCTTACTCGAATACATAATGAAAATCATTTTTTGTAGTTTGAGGAGTATATGTGGGGCTCAGTTTTTGCTCCCTTTGCTTCCCTTTGTTTAAATATATAATGGAAATCATTTTTAATAGTTTGAGAAGTATATGTGGGACTCATTTTTTTCTCCCTTTGCTTCCCTTTATTTAAATACATAATGGAAATCATTTTTTTGGATTGAGGAACATATGTGGGGCTGGGTTTTTGCTCCCTTTGCTTCCCTTTATTTAAATACATAATGAAAATCATTTTTATGCATTGAGGAACATATGGGGGGCTCGGTTTTTGCTCCCTTTTCTTCCCTTTGTTTAAATACATAATGGAAATCATTTTTTATGGATGGAGGAACATATGTGAAGCTTGGGTTTTGCTCCCTTTGCTTCCCTTTGTTTAAATACATAATGGAAATCATTTTTATGGTTTGAGAAAACTATGTGGGGATCGGTTCTTGCTCTCTTTGCTTCCCTTTGTTCAAATACTTGTTGGAAATCACTTTTCTGGTTTGAAAATATATGTGAGGCTCGGTTCTTGCTCCCTTTGCTCTCCTTTATTTAATATATGCTGGAATTCATTTTATGGTTTGAAAATATACATTTGGGACTTAGTTTTTAATGTTTTTTTTGTTGTACTTTGTTCGAATATTTGCTGACAGTCATTTTTTAGGTTTGAAAAATGCATTTGGAACTTGATTTTGGTTCTCTTTATTGCTCCCTTGTTTGAACATATATAGGAGATCATTTTAACACCTGTTTGGGGCCTGCTTTTATACTTCTTGCTGCTTCTGTTTGAAAATATATTGAGATCGATTGTTTGATTTTAAAAAAATAGATGGGGGTTGATTCTACACTCATTGCTGCTTCATTTAAATGCATGAAATAAAGGAATATTTCTTATTTGAATATTTACTTTGGAATTGTAATTCCCGTACCTCTTGTTGCCTTATTTGAATGTATTAACTGAAACTTTGGAGGGATGTTTATTTAATCCTTAAAGGTTGTTGGAATTGGTTTTCGGCTTATATCAATTATGTGGATTTGAATTTGATAACACAAGAATGCATCATATTTCTTTATGAAAAGTTCATGGGATTTACAATAGGGACATGCATATGTTAAAGTTTGAACTTAAGGTAGAAGGTGGATGTTATAGAAATGCTTAAATAAATGTTTTTTTTCCTTTCTCTTGATACAGAATATACAAAATTTGTTGAATGAGCATATGAAATATTGAGGTGGCCTACTAGTTCGAGATGAGGGGTAACAGGCAATGATGCAAGAGGACCATTTAACAGCTTAGTGTATAGTTGAAATATAAAATCAATATTCAATTAGTGTGATGCCCTTTCACCCCTAGACTGTTAACCCTTTTTCAAAAGTTTCGAGAATCGGTAATCACAAAGGAACAGATACTACAAACACCCTACAAATACTACACTCACGAAAGAACATATGCAACACTACACTGTAGACACCATATCCTGACTAATACATGCATACATTGGATATCACCTACACGTACATTTCATACATCACATAGTACATTTTGCACACCACATACAGATACACCACATATCTTTATTTAGTGGACCTAAGTTTATCATATCACCTTTTTATACTGCAGACACTATAAACACACACTACATTCTACACGACAGATATTACGTATCATGTATAGATACTATGGGCTTTACATAGATATTACACTTGCACGAGAAATATATACTACACTCATACACACTATACAGTTCACACACTATGCCCTGTATGACAGATCCTACACTCACATACACATACACTACACTTTGAGGAGTTCAGATACTACTCTATTCACATATTCACTAAATGATAGGGTTTAAGGCTGTTTGATTATAGGTGATTCATTGGTGGCCTCTAGTTGATGTTGATAGGTTGACCTCGATATATCAGTTGCCTGTGGGATCGAAATAGAAAGAAAGGAGGTCTAGTCTGAGCATATCCCCAAATTGAAATCTAATATCCCATCTTGAAACTTTCATATGCTCATCTTTTAACCTTTCTTTTATAATTTGCAAATGTTTACTAGACCCATTTATATCATACAATTGCAATCTGTTTGAAGCTTTAGCAGAATTTGATCAGGTATGCTTTTATTTATTTAATTTCCGTACTTTATTTTCTGCATATTTTCTTTTATTTTGTACAGTACTATACTTCGTTGTATATCTCATGCACTTTCCTATCACCTCTTGCAGCATAGTCTTTTTGTCTGTTCTTTGTTATATTGTATACATTTACCAGTATTCATGTTTTAGTTGCTACCTTTCTAGTATGTTTGTGCAATCCCCTAGGATAGGCCGTTCCAGGCATTGTTTTATTATTATTATTATTATTATTATTATTATTATTATTATTCCTTCTCTCTCTCCTCTTCTCGGAACGAGACGACTACGTGGTTCGTTGACGATTCATCTCCGGACAACAGTTTAGACAACTACCAAAGACAGAAGGATGAGCTTATGCAGAATCTCGATAGATTTAAATAACATACCTATAGGACGTCAAAGTTGTTTGTTTGGTACAACGTAAATCCTCACATTATCTTTTAGGACTTTCTACGATTTTCATATCGCACAATATAAGTCGTAAACTTTTTAGGCTTTCCGAGGTTATTGTCGGGAACTACATAAATCCTCACATTTTTTAGGGCTATTTGTATATGACATACAAATATAAATCCTGAACATCTAAATAATTTGTAGGACTGAAACATCAAATAATTTCACTTTCAAAAACATAAAGCCAAACCATAGATTAGTTTGAGATGTTACTGAATCTCCTTCAGTATCTTCAACATCTCCTACTTTTCGTTCCTTTGGATTCTGAAAATAACTGTTCCTATTTGGACCTATCCCATTTGACTTTTTTTATAAACAATCGTGGAAACTTGAACTTTGAATTCTTGAAGACAAACCTCTGATCATTATCGAGAGTTTTCTTAGGTGACTTCGGTTGTCTAAGATGTAATTAACTATAAGGGCTTGCTCCTATAGGAAATTTAAGAACCCAGATTAATCTAAACCCTATCTAATCTATGTATTAGATAGGGAAATTTGTCGGCTATAAATTTTGCAGACCAAAAAAGAGTCATAAACTTTTAAGTTTAGATAGTTAAGCCTACCAATAAGTGATATGTCTATCCTTCAAGATGATATATCATTTATGGTATCGTGTTCAGCTGTTTAAACTATTAGATATATAAGATCTATTCGGTCTCATTATTTTCCAAAAATAAAAGATACTATTTTCACAAAATTAAAATTATATTATATATATATATATATATATATATATATATAT
>JXCR01148719.1:415024-440489 GCA_002079205.1 Phalaenopsis hybrid cultivar | reverse complement strand
TCTTAAACATTTTCATGGCTTCACCAATTCAAATCACCATTTCACAAATCTCGGGACAAGGAANAAAACAAAGACATACAAACTACAACAATAAATAAACTTATCTCTAATTTCTCCCCAAGAAAACTCCTTGAAGCTCCTCTAAATCTCTTCCTTTCTTTACAACACACAGNATGGGGAAAGCACAACACAACTTGGAATTCATATATAAAATCAAAGTCATACAAACTATAACAAGGAAATAAATTATCTCTAAATTTCTCCTTAAGAACACCAAAGTTCCTCTGAATCTCTTCCTTTCTTTACAACACACAAAACTACAACAAGTAAATAACTTATCTCTAATTTCTCCCCAAGAACACTCCTCGAAGTTCCTGAACTACAACAAGTAAATAACTTATCTCTAATTTCTCCCCAAGAACACTCCTTGAAGTTCCTCGAATCTCTTCCTTTCTTTGCAGCACACAGAATTCATCTTCAAAGTAGCAAGGAGGAAGAAATCTTNAGACAGAGAAAACTACTCAGAACTCATGGGAAAAACACAATAAAACTCAGAATTCATATATAAAATCAAAGTTATACAAACTACAACAAGTAAATAACTTATGTCTATTTTCTCCCCAAGAACACTCCTCGAAGTTCCTCTAAATCTTTTTTTTTCTTTACAGCTATTTCTCTCCAAGAAAACTCCTCGAAGTTCCTCTGAATCTCTTCCTTTCCTTACAACACACATAATTCCTTTTCGAAGTAGCAAGGAGGAAGAAATCTCTCACTTTCCCTCCACTCTTACAATCTATCGAAGAAATCCTCACAATATTGGAACTCTAGTAAATTCTCTATAGACTAATGGAACCTCTCTAACATCCAGGACCTCTCGAACTTTCGGCCAAAATGTTCTTTTAAAGTTGTGGATGAGCTTTCCCTAGAGTTGCCTAAGCATCCCTTCAAAATTTTGCCTTATCCAAAGTTTGAGTAGGCATAACCATCGATCTCACCGTCGTCGGCCTTAAGGGCGTTGTCCACGGGCTTCTGAAAAAAATTTTCCCGTAGTCTCAGGAAAAACTCGCCGTCGACGGGGTCGAGGGCACCGTCGGCGGCCTAGTTCAAATCTCCACATTTTGGTCTTTTTCGCTCCAAATTTGCTCCTTTTTGCATCTTTTTGCTCCAATGACCCTAATTCATCATTCCTGCAACAAAACATCAAAAGTACCTTTCATTAAAGTGCAATATCATTAAAAACAGTATAAAATAAGTATGAAAATCTTAACATATTTTCCTTTGGTCACACCCTAAAAATTCAAGGTTGACCCAAATCCCTCGATCTTGTTCAAAAATAATTTCAAACCATTACATACCATCCAAATTAGTCGAAACACTCCAAAAATTTCATATTTACCAAAATACCCCTCAAATTTGTCAAAATTGTCAAAATGCCCCTAGTGGCACAAAAATTTCCAAATCCTCCAAAATCATTTCAAACACCCCTGAAATCAATTCTTGACCATCTATATTGAAGAAAATAACCGTCGGGCCATTGTTATCACTGAACCTCCCAGATTGGAATCTCTTAATGTTGAGGGTGAGGATAATCTGGGGAGGTTAGTGAATATTGATCTTAGGGAGGAATGACAAATTCATAGGTCTATAAGGAAGAAAAAAGGGTTCCATCAAAATGATGAATTAGCTACTAGGAGCTGTTTCTCTACACCAATTGAATCTACCAGTGTTCCCTTGGCAAAGATGCAATAAGAACTGAAGGCTGACTGGCAGGTCCTGAAGGCTACTAGAAAGAAGAAAGACATAATGAGGGGAAGTCCATTTTGGATGACACTCTCATCATTGAGGCTGACAGTTCTTACTGCTCTAGAAGAGAGTCTTTTAACTAGGCTTACTAGGGGTAAGTCTAAATATCATTATCATGATTAATCTCATTTTTTGGATTATTAGGGGGATTGCCCATCCCCATTCCTTAAAAAATACTGCAACATCTCAATAGAAAGCATAAATTTTGGAGCATCGCTATACTTGAACCTTTGGTTCACAAAAATTTAAACAAAGTCCATAGATCTTTCCTTGAGTTTGATCTTTGGGTAATTCGTAGTAATAAAGTTTGGCTCTTCTATAGAAAGGAAATCAGACGTGTCATTTTTATTAATCACCCTCAGTTTCTTAACCTCTCGTTTGATCTGTCTGGAAACATAGATTTCATTACCATTATGTATGCTGACTGTACCAAGTATGATAGAGTTGAACTCTGGTCTCAGCTACACTCCATTGGTTCTACTATGACCTCTAGTTGGTTAATTGGAGGTTATTTCAACTGCATCTCATCCCCAATTGAAAAGAAGGGAGCCAGATCTCCTTGCCTACCCCTTATGACTAAGTTCAGTGATAATATCAGGCTGGCTGAACTTTTTGACTTTGGCTTTCAGGCCTCTTAGTTTACTTGGAGGAGGGGAAACACTTGGGAAAGATTGGATAGATTCCTTGTTAATGATGAGTTATATCACTGTTACTTGCATACCTTAGTTACCCAGCTCTATTTTGCTGGATCAGATCACAGACCCCTACTAATCTCCAATTCAGCTTCCCCCTGCACTGGCTCTAAACCTTTCAGATATTTGAATGTGTGGTCTGCCCATCCTGATTTCTTCCCCACTATAAAAACAAATTGGAAAGAAGTTTCTCATCCTAATCCTCTTATTAAACTACAATTTTTATAGAAGAAACTCAGCAAGGTCCTCGAGCACTCGAATTGGGACATCCTTGGTGATGTTTATAGATTGGTGGATCGGACTAAGCAGGAGCTGGTAAAAGTGGAAAATGTCAGGCATATGGATGAAGCCTCTCTCTTTGCATCTACTTAAAAAGTCCTCTCTACTATTGCTTGGTTAGAGTGTCTTCTCTAATAAAAGGTTGCCATCAGTAAATTTATAGAAGGAGACAGGAACACAAGCTATTATCACGCTTGCATCAAC
Source organism: Phalaenopsis hybrid cultivar (assembly GCA_002079205.1). Lineage (NCBI taxonomy): Eukaryota > Viridiplantae > Streptophyta > Magnoliopsida > Asparagales > Orchidaceae > Phalaenopsis > Phalaenopsis hybrid cultivar. Next base: position 437,511 of record JXCR01148719.1, on the reverse strand, counting down.
TATAAAAGGAAGTGTAATGTTATTCATAACATTTTGAACTCTAAAGAAATCAGGCTTCATAATGATGCTGCTATTGTTAATGATGTGTGCAATATTTTTAGGGAATCCTTAATTCTCCTACCACCCCAACCTCCCAAATTGATTCCTCATTATTTTAGGATGAGGTTGATTATGTCAACTCATTGCAGTTAGATGATGTTCTCACTAAAAAGGAAATTTGGGATGCCCTCCATAGTATTGACCCCTGCAGAACTATTGGGCCTGATGGTTATTCATCTGATTTTTTACAAGAAGTGCTGGCCCATTGTTAAAATAGATGTGGTTAAAGCTATGTTGACCTCACTTTTGGTTGAGGTCTAGTTTTTTTCTTTAGTAGCCTAGGTTCTAGCTATAGGTCTTTCCTATGAATTATTCCTAAAAAACTAGAAAAGGAACCATCACCATTAGGAATTTTAAACTCCTCTTTACTCAACTTGAAGCTCTAGATATAGATCCTAATATCTAGCACTTAGTAGGTGGGGTCATTATAGGGAAGCCCAAGGGGAGTTCCCATAGGATTGCTTTCCCTTAGGGTTGACTCTAGGTGTTCCCAAGGGGAGCCCAAGGGGAGTTCCCATAGGCCCTAGGCTGGGCTTTAGCTAAGAACAGTACATAGAGGACCCAAATGGGGTTCCCATTGGTCCATAGCTCATTTATGGTGGTTGGCACCCCAATTCTACCAAAAATACTCAACTTGGCCTTTTGCCCCAAAATTCCCCAAATTACCTAAGTACCCTTGAAACCCTAAATTTGACCAAATTTCTGAAATTTACCATAAATATAAAAAATTATTAAAAAATCATTTTAAACCTTTTGAAAATATCCAAATTACCCAAAATCACCAAAAAATTGCCAAATTACCAAAATGCCCCTCCTTAGCCCAAAATTCCTAATATTGCAAAAAATTCCAAAAATTCCCAAAACCTTTCAAATATTCTCAATTTCATTTTTCTCAACTACCACATGATCCAATTTGACCATTTTGACTAAAACCCCTAAATTGCCTCTAAAGGCCCAATTTTCCCCAAATTTACCTCAAATGTCCATCAATTTGGGCCCAATCTCCCCCAATTTTAATTCTAAACTCAAATTCACCTTTCATATGACCAATTTAAACCAAATCCAAGCTCAATTAGCCCATGCTTTGAGCCCGATTTTGATCCAAGTCAAATCCCCAATTTTGGCCTTCTGAATTGGTTCTACCAAATTGAACCCATTGCCTACTCCATTGGTCTTAATTTGCATACTAAACTCTTCATAAAACTCCTAAAAATCAAACTTAACCTTCAATTGGCCTTGATAAAGCCTTAATTTCATTCAATTTCAACCCAAATCCAAAAATCCCCAATTTTCCTCTAAATTGGGCATACCTCAAAATTCCACCAACTTCATTGCCTTAACTCCAAAATTAGCACCCAATTCATGTTGAAAAATCTTCATAACATTCCTATTAACCATCCTAAACAATCAATTTTGACTTAGCCCAAGCCTTTCCCAATATAGACCCAAGTCTAGCCCAACATGCCCAAATTGACCAAAATCCCAAGATCCTTCAAATTGGTCCCCCAATTGAACTCAAAATCATTTCAAGTATTCACCAAAAATATTCATGACAATCATCTACACAATTTTGATCAATTAATTGGGCTTAAGGTCATGGTTAGCCTAGCCCAAACCCATGCTTTGGCCAAATTGACCTACATGGACCCCCTTCACCAAAAATTAACCTAGCCATGTCAAATTGGACAACCAAAGATCACCAGAGCCACTAAGCTCTTCCTTTGGATCAGGTTAAACAACACTAAACCCACCAAACCAAGCTATGAACCAATGAATCCCCAAATTAAGGGATTCATGCCCATTTTTGGGTCTTAAGCCAAATATCCTCACTATTATGACTAACCACTGGGGGTAAGTGATAATTGAGCCTCCCCCTGGCTCACCTGACCACATGGCCAGCTCCCCTGACCTTGCTTACCGGCCTAGTCACCGAAAAAATGGCCAAACCGAGAGCCACCCCCATGGAATCAAACCCAATTCAAACCTTGAGGCCACCTCATCCAATTTTAAGTTTAGAGCCTCTCTGCCCTCCACATAGGCATCACTTTGCACCCTTCAATTGACCCACAGAGCCACCATTGGCCATTTTTATAAAGCTCAATTCCATGGTCAACGAGAGAGGTGCCGAAAGTTTCTCAAAGAGAGACCTCCAAATTGATCACGCAGCCTCTTTGAGTCCTCCTCAGCTCAAGCCAACCATCTTCCCCCACTTATCCCCACTGTGGAAGCTCAGTTTGGAGCTGAAACTTCTGTTAAAAACCAGGACAGAACTCCCCATAGCGCCGTAATCCACCAAACTATAATTAAACTCACCCACACCTTCACCACAGTGAAAGAAGATAAAGCCCCATCAAACCCCCCTCATATAGAGCCCCTAGCATAGCCCTAGACCAACACCTGTAATTGAGCTTGGTCGAATTCATACCTAGACATTTCACCATAGCAAAGGGCTCAATCCCTAGCCTCCTTGGACCTCTACGAACGTGTCGAGCACCTATGATTGATGCTTCCCTTCTCAGAGCAAAGGTATTGAACTTCCCCTCTTCCCGAGCCTATTTTGATTCTCCATTTGATTATGGTTAGCTTCATGGCAAGCTTACCATATGGATATGTTCGTCATACTTAGACGAGTCCATAAAATCAAACCCAAGGTCATTTGGTGGAGAAATGAGTAAGATATTAGGGTTTTAGTGTTAACGGTCACGGGTTGGCCTATTAGGGGATGATGATGGGGAGCCATCCGATCGCGCGTTTATCTCATCAACAGACGAGATCTGGCCGGATGAACTCTCGATGCGTGAACCACGGGACGCATGTCTGCCGAGTCGAATAGTGGTGTCGAACCAAAAGATGACGCGTGGAGCTTCGGAGATACCTAGGATGAGGTGGCGCCGCTCGTTTAAATAGAAAAATATGGGTTTTTTTATTTAAATAAATAGCCCTAACTTCAAAAATTCATATCTTGGTGTAGAAAATTTACAAAAATAAAATAAAAATACTCTCTTGCTCAGTAAATAGAGGAAAACAATATGGAAATAGTTTGAAGTTCATTTGATGCATTTTTTATTTTTAATTAATTAAATACTCTTTTGAGTCTTTTGATTCTCCATGCATGTGGATATTTTACCATGGCTTGAACTTTTGGCATGTTGTTGCCTCTATCTTAAGCAACATTATCTGATTTTTCCAAAGTCAAAGAAGATCTCAAGACAAAGACCCATATTTTTCAATTTTATGTCTATTATTTTCATAAATTAATCATAATAATTAGCATATTGCTTAGAAAACTCCAAGAAAATTTTGGAAGGTTTGTCATAACTAGAGAACCCTTTGAAAAATATTTCATGAGCCAAGTCATTAAAATTCACTTAATTTTTACAAACCCTAAAACACAAAGAAAATCAATTTTGGGAAACATAAACATCTAAATGACTTGGTTTTTAATATCCACTATAATTTGAAGTTCAGAGAACTCCCCATAATAATTTCAAAATATTTGAGTTCATTTGATAACTTAAATTGACTTTCTAAGTTAAATGTCATTTTTAACACTAAAATGACTTTTTAACAATCAAAATATAACTCAAAAAATTATAAAAATTAGTTTTTGGAGTTCTCTATGATTAGATGAATTTTCTAAAAATAAATTTGTAATCAAAATAAAAATTCCATTTTTAAGCCTTTCTTTAATATTTAAATAATTAAAAAATGATAAAATTCACAAAAATAATAAATTCATGAAAATGTTCTAAATTGTTTCCTAAGTATTTAGGAATAATTGGAATATTTTTCCTGATTTTCTAAGTGAATATATTGAATTTTGAAGCTTAAAATAATTTTTAAAGGCTAAAAATTGATTTTCACTAAAATAATTCTAACAATTCAAAGAAAAATGAAAAAAAAAAGTGAAATTTGTTTCTTTGGATTCCTTAACCTCATAGATATTTAATAAAAATGTTAAACTTAATTTTCCACATTTAAAATAACTTATAATCAATAAATGGAACAAAACTTAAAATAACTCTTGAAATTCAAATATAACTCAATAAATCTTGAAATTTGGCCCAAATGTTTCTCTCGTCTAAGTCTACCTCCATGTAAAAATTTCAAGTGATTAGGTTTTTCCTTGGTCAAGTTATGGAATTTTCTTTGAAAAATCCTACTTTTTCATATAAATAAATATATAAATTAAATTAAAATTTGAAAAATCTCATTTTCTCCTTTGATGTCTTAATAGACCCATGAGTGAGGTGGGGTACAAATTCTAAAGTTATTTAAATTAAATTTGATGAATTATGAAGCATTAGAAACTTAGGAGCAAAGATGTAATTTTCAAAATTTAGCCTTAATTAACATTTATGCTTAAGTCAAGAAAGGGAAATGGGTAACCTTTGATCATAATCAACATATTTGGATGATTGAAACATAAGGGATTAATTGGTAGAAACCAATCTCACTTTTTTTAATTAAAGGATAAATTTGAAATTTCCTAGACGGTTAAAATTTGGGAGTCTACCAAATTAAATGATCCTAGACTTAGGGGTATAGTTTTGGGTGTTAATAACTCACTAATTTAATACCTCTATCTGGTGTTCAAGGGACATTCAAATGTCTTGATGATGAATTATTTTCATTTAAAATTTATTCTCTTTCAAAATGATTAAGCCATTCACTAGAACCTTAAGGGCTTAGTAGTGACTTAAGCTAAATCAAATTTGGTTAAATGAGGATTAGAAAAGTGAACATAATTAAAATTTGAACATCTTTAAAAACACTACAAGCCCAAATTAAAAAATTGGTTAAGTGTCTTAGCAAAATTAATTTGCTCCTCTAAGGGTATTCACCCGCATAATTCTCAAATTAAATTATAAGTGATAATTACCCTACTCTTAGGGATAATTGAAACATCAATTTTCATTGAGCATTAAAGGTATTTACAGTTTGGGTTATTAAGCAATATAATAGGTTTAAAAAGTGCTTGAGACTTTTCACCATGTAGTGAGAGGGAAGCATGGACATGCTTCTTTCTCCAGATCTGTTGGATACCTCAAAGGTCTACTAAACTTAATATGTTTTGCTTAACAAAAATCATCCTTAATCAAATTAATAGAGACCCACAAGATATGACCTGGGATTGGCTAGATCACTAAAACCTTACTTTTCCACTTTATGTAAAATGCTCTCATATGCATTTTGAGTTTCAGGTGGTGGAACGAGAAGACTCACCCGGTACGCTTTTTATAGTTTACAGTGATGCCTTTCTTGTACTTTCATACTGTACTTTTTATGCTTACAAAACTTGCACGCTAAACAATAATGTCACCCTGCATGAAATCCAAAACTGTTAGGATAGCCACAAAACCAAAATCCAAAACCAAAATTAAAATCAACCAAGATAAAAATCACCTCCACAACATTCAAAATATAAGACAACTCAAAATTTAATCACAAACATCACAAAAACTATAACCACAACTAAATTAAGATGTCTCTATCGGATAATCAAGAATCCCTCAGAGGAGGTAACCTACAGTTGCCGATGAGGCTTCCTATGGTCTAAATCAAATTATGGAACTCAATAAGTTGATTTTAGTAAATTCATTTGGACTAAGTGAATCCAATAGAAAATAGTGGTGCTAGAACGAGGGAACGTAGGATCCTAACCGGTGTCGCTCTAATCAACTTGAACATCCCCATAAAATGTAAAGAACAACAACCATAGGGCCACCTGATTTGACATCATAACTTGACACCCTAGAAAACTCAAACTCATCACGACAAGGAGCTTGGAGCTAGCATGGTGGGCAGCACAGCCATCTTCAATAGCAAAATCTGTCTTCCCCAACTAAACATTTCTTTCCTTAAAATTAAACAACCAAGCAATAGGATTTCGAGGTTGTTTACTTATGCAACATGAATCCTCACCTTATCTTTAGGCCTTTGCATAATCATGTTGTGCAATCTAAGCCTTTTATGAGGTTTTTGTCTGTCACGACCTAAATCTTCACATCTTCCAGGCTATTTGTGTGATTGTTTTGCATGAATGTAAGCCCTAGCTAATAAAATTGGCAAGGTGAAACATATAAATATTTCTTCTCAAAACTAAAGCCAAACATTAGGATAGCTTGGGAAGTCACCGAGGTTCTCCTCTATATCGGTGACTTCCCTTAGTTCTTCCTCCTTGGACTCTACAAAATGTTCAAGATTGAACCAATCCCCTTTCACACCTCTTTGTCTGATCTCATTAAAAGGTCCTACCCTTTGAAACTCCTTGAAGATAATATTTCCTGATTTTTATCGAGAGTCTTCTTAGGTGACTTTGGTCATTTAAGATGTAATTAACAATATGGTTTGCCCTTATAGGAAGCATGTCCAAACCCAACTTAATATAAACCTTATTTAATTCTTTATATTAAATAGAGGAACTTGTCGGTAAATATAAAGGTTTCACAGACCAAACGGACGTCATATATTCCTTAGTTTATTTGATTGAGCCTCATCCTCAAGTCTTGAGTTTATCCTCTGGGATAGATACAGGATTTGAGGTACAACGCTCTTTCATTTATACTATGAAAAATATGGGGTTAGTTTGATTTCATATTTTTTTAAAATTAAACATATATGTAAATTAAAACGTCCTTCCAAAGCGGGCGACGGGATTTTGATTCCAATAACCGACAGTTTTTTATGGGCAACTCTCCAACTAAAAATAGCACCGACAATGATATTACACCTTTTAATCAGTTTGAAGGGGAAATTTTAAAGAAGCTTACCATTACTATTTCATTTATTACAGCCTTAGAATAAATGACAAGCTATGTAAAGTTTATGAAGGATATTCTCTGTAGAAGAAGGAAGTATGAAGATAATGAAATTATTATACTTAGTGAGGAGTGCAGTGCTATAATTCAAAAGAAGCTTCCTGAAAATTTTAAAGATACTGGTAGTTTTACAATTCCCTGTGCAATATGAGACATATTTTATGGGAAAGCTTTATGTGATTTAGGTGCAAACATTAACCTTATGTCATTATCAATATTTAAAAGATTGATATTAGGAGAAATAACCCCTACTACTGTAACTCTGCAATTAGCAGATTGTTCAATAACGTACCCTAAAGGAGTTATAAAAGATGTCCTAGTGAAAGTGGATCAATTTATCTTTTCTACTGATTTTATTGTGCAAGATATAGAGGAAGATAAAGAGATACCTATTATTTTTGGGAGACCTTTCCTAGCCATGGGAAGAGCAATGATAGATGTACAAAAAGGGGAATTAACAATGCACATCAATGCTCAAAATGTTACTTTTAACATTTCAAAATCAATGAAATACCCTGCAAAAGGTAAAGATGATGAATGTTATAGAGTGGATGTTATAAGATATCTGAGTGAATGTCATTTCAAAACTACTTATGAAGAAAAATCTAAAAAAAAAGATTTAGAACACGAGCAAGAAGAGGAATTAGATCAATGTGAAGATCTTTTTAAGGAATATTTAAACTACGTTTGAGAAAGTTTTCAAATTTTGGATACGATAGAAAAAGATAAATCATTTTAGTCCATCGATAGAAAAACCTCCAGAACTTGAGTTGAAGTTACTTCCTGATCATTTAAAATATGACTTTTTAAGAGATTCCTCAACTTTAACAGTTATAATTTCCTCAAAGTTAACGATGGAAGAAGAAGAAAGATTGATGAAAATTCCAAAAAATTTTAAGAAAATCTTTAGATGGACATTTGCTGATATTAAAGGAACCAGTCCTTCAACTTGTATGCATAGAATTCATATGGAAGAGAACTACAAACCCAGGGCTGATCTTCAAAGGAAATTGAATCCTGTTATGAAAGAAGTTGTTAAGAAAGAAATTTTAAAGTTGTTAGATGCTGGAATTATCTAACCTATTTTAGATAATGCATGGGTTAGTCCAATTCACTGTGTTCCAAAAAAAGGAGGAGTAATTATGACTATGAATGAACATAATGAGTTAATACATACTAGACAAGTTACAGGGTGGAAAATATGCATTGATTATAGAAAATTTAATCTTGTCATTAGGAAAGATCATTTTCTACTACCCTTTTTAGGTCAAATACTGGATAGACTAGCTGGGCATAAAAAATTTAGTTTTTTGGATGGATATACTGGTTATCACCAAATACAAATAACTCTTGAGTATCAAGAGAAAACAACTTTTACCAATCCTTATGGTACTTTTGCTTTTAAAAGAATGCCTTTTTTTATGTAATGCCCCTGCTACATTTAAAAATGTATGATGGAATTTTTTTGGGATTTAATTGAAAAAGGGATTGTATTTCTGGATTATTTTTCAGTGTTTGAAACTTCATTTGATTCATGTTTAGAACATTTATCAAAAGTTCTTAAGCGCTGTGAATAAAAAAATTTTCTCCTTAATTGAGAAAAATATTAATTTATGGTAGCAGGAGAAATTGTATTCGGACATCAAATATCAGAAAATGGTGTGGAAGTAGATCCTGTTAAAATTCAAGTGCTCGCTAATTTACCTTATCCAACCAATGTAAGGAAAATTAGGAGTTTTTTAGGACATGATGGATTCTACAGGCGATATATTAAAGGCTTTCAAAGATTGTTAAGCCTTTATTGCATTTACTAGAGAAAGATGCAATTTTCAATTTTGATGAGGAATGCCTAAAAGCTTTTAAGTTATTAAAAGAAAACTTAGTCAAGATTGGTGAAAACCTTTGAATTGACGTGTGATGCTAATGATTTTGCTATTGGAGTTGTTTTAGGACAAAGATATGATAAAATTTTTAAAGTAATTTATTATGCTAGTAAAACTCTTAATGAAACTCAAATTAACCATACAACAATTGAAAATGAGTTATTAGAACTAGTATATGCCCTTGATAAATTTCGATCATATTTAATTGGAACTCATTGTGTAGTGCATACAGATCATTCTACTATTAAGTACATAATGAAAAAAAAGAATGTTAAACTTAGACTTATAAGATAGATTCTTCTTTTGCAAGAATTAAACTTTGAAATAGTAGATAGAAAGGGGATTGAAAATCAAATTGTTGATCATTTGTGTAGGCTTGAATTAGAAAAATCACTCGATTTGGAAAAAGAAATTAATGAACATTTTCTAGATGAAAATTTGTTCAATATTAATGAGTGGTGTGTCCGTGGTATGCCGACATTGTGAACTTTCTTGTTAGTGATATTTTACCCTCTGGAATGACATGCCAACAGAAGAGGAAATTTATTTCTGAAGCTAAGACTTATTTTTGGGATGACCCATTTTTATATAAACATAGGAAGGATCTGATTATTCGAAGATGTGTATCATTAGAAGAAACTTATGAAATTATCCAAAAATGTTATAATTCTTATTTTGGGGGACATTTTGGTGTTGATAAAACGACATACAAAATTTTACAATCTAGATTCTATTGGCCTACTATTTTTATATAAGTTAATGAATGTATCAAAACTTATGATAGATGTCAACTATTGGCCTACAATTTTTAGAGATGTTAATGTTTATATCAAAACTTATGATAGATGTCAAAGTGTAGGCAATATTTCTAGAAGAAATGAGATACCCCTCAATTATATGCTAGAAGTTGAAATATTTGATGTTTGAGGATTAGATTTCATGGGACCATTTATATCATCTTTCAGAAATTTATATATAGTGTTAGCAATGAACTATGTATCTAAATGGATAGAAGCTGTTGCTTTACCTCGATGTGATGCTCAAAGTGTTGCAAAGTTTTTGAAAATAAACATATTTTATAGATTTGGGATGCCGAGAGTTATCATAACTGATGGGGAAAGTCATTTTAGAAATGTCATAATGGAGAAGTTATTAAAAAAATATCATATAAATCATGAAATTGCTACTACTTATCATCCTCAGACAAGTGGTTTGGTTGAATTATCCAACCGAGAAATTAAAAGAATTATGAAAAAATCAGTGAATCCAAAAAAAAATGGATTGATCAGTCAAACTTAACTATGCTTTGTGGGCTTATATGACTACATATAGAACTCTTATAAGAATGTGCTCATGTAAGCTAATATTTGGGAAAGCTTGTCACTTACCAGTTGAACTTAAGCATAAAGCATATTGGGTGATTAAAAAGTTCAATTATAATTTGAAAGATGCTACTGAGAAAAGATTATTGCAATTAAATGAGCTTGAAGAGAAAAGGAATGAATCTTATGAAAGTTCTAAGATTTACAAAGAAAAGATGAAGAAATGGCATGATCAAATGATTCTTACTAAAAATTTTCAACCAGAGCAATAAGTTTTGCTATATAATGCAAGGTTAAGATTATTTCCAAGCAAACGTAAGTCCAGGTGGATGGGTCCATTTGTTGTGATAAAATTTTGTCCTTATGGAGTTGTGGATATTAAAGATCCTAAGACTGATAAAGTGTTTAAAGTGAATGGTCATAGACTGAAACCTTATTTTGTAGGGGACCAGTATAAATTTAACTATCAAATGATGTTAAGTCAACAAGAATAAGCACTGGTTACATCGGGCTGATGACGTAAAACCAAGCGCTTTATGGGAGGCAAACCATAGTTATTAGTATGTTTTTGCTTTGATTGTTGTTTTTGTGTGATTAAGAAAATTAGGGTAGTATTTTTGAGAATATTATGTGTTAGTATTAATTTTAAAACTTTATTTAGTAACCTAGACATGTTAGAATGAGAATTTGGACGTTTAGTTCACTAGTGCAGAAATTGAGCATTGGCGCTTAAGAGCGGCAGTTAAAAACCATGTGCGAAATTAAGATTCTAGAAGGTTTAACTGCCAATTAGTTTGTAAAAATGTGTCAAGCCAACTCTAAGACGTGCCGATAAGTTATTAGAAGGATTTAGGCCTATAAATAGAAGGGTTTTACGAAGGAATTTCACCCAAGATCATTTTCAGCCCTAAATTCTATAAGAGAGTGATTTTGATAAGATGTCTACATGGGAGATGGATATGAAAAAGAAGGAAGATATCATGAGGAAGATATTCATTTATCAAATTGCATAAGAAATGTATAACGTTTTCTTAACCGTTAGTATCTAAGGAATATCAGAAAAGTTCAACAAAATTGAGACTACCATAGCTTTACTTGAGACCAAGGCAACTAAGATTCATGCACATCTTGAGCATATTGTACGGCAATTGAAAATGTTATTTAGCCTTACTAGTTATATAGAGGAAGCAGATAAGGAGATGTTTCTTAAGCAGAATTTGATTGAAGAACATAGTATCAGAGCTCGTCACCACCGTCCGTTTTATCAACTTTATATTCTGATTGCCCAAGGCGAGACTAATGAAAGACCAGAGTTTGTCCCATCAAATGAAGAATGGAATTAAGTCCGATGTCAGATGTTGTTTGTTAGGAGTCATTGTGTTTATGTGTTAGCGTTTAAGTCTTGTGTTTAGGGTTTATGCTTTTATGTGTTTAATTGTGAATGTTTGTTAAGTGTTTGTGCTTAGAAGATTTTCTTATCCGAGACTATTTTGAGTGATAATTAAGTGTTGCATGTATTTGCAATAGTTTGTGAATGAATATACGTTTGTTTGTGTGAAAATTAGTGTTATTTTTAGCCTCCAATTGAATTGAGTTATATAGAGAATTTTGAGAGAGATAAAAGTTAAAGGAGATGAAAATAGTCATTTGTATTATCAGACCATTTAGGGGTGGTATACTTTGACAAATAGTGCATTTTACTTAAATTTAAAAATCTCAAAAAAATCTTGCACTGGCGCCTAAGCGCCACATCTCACGCTTAAGCTTGAAGTAACCCGAGAGGCAGGCGTCTAAACGCCACTTATCCACACTTAAGTACTGGTTCGCGAAAAGCGGTTTGCAAATAGTTAAAAGTGAAATATTAACCTAAAATCATCATTTTTCACCCTCTCGTTACCTTCAACCTCTCAAAATTGTGATTTTGGAGAGCTAGGGCACACTATTAAATGGAGATTTCTTGGTGGAATTAAGAAAATTTTGCAAGATTTGGATTACTTAAGGTAAGAGCTTTACTTCTATGTAAAAATTTTGGATTTTCACCATGTATTTTGAGTACATTTGGAAGAATTCAAAAAATCACTATTCATGGTGAAAAATGAGGAAAAATCTATGAAATTTGCATAAGAAGTGTAGTTTGTGCTTTTAGAAGTTTAGTTTAGTAGTTTAGACTTGATTTTAAAAGTCATTTTATGAAATTTTATAAAATGGTAGAATGGCACCAAGAATGAAGAGGAGTAAAGGAAAAAGCCCTTTTGATAAAAGAAAATTTTTGAGTTTGAAAGCTCAAGATAGGTACAGTGATGTGTTGCAATCACGAAAGCTTATCCAAGAGCGTTGTTTTAAGAATCTTGGTGGATCTGTAGAAGATCTGATCGTTCACCGACAATGGGAACAATTTTCTTATTTTTCTGCTGTTGTACTTATTTCTATAATTAGGTATTCTTATGCAAACCTCGCTGAAGCTGAAGATGATAGAGTCATGGTTCGAGGAAAGTTTGTACCTTTTTCACCAGAGGTAATCAATTTGTTCTACCATTTGCCACCAGATACTTTATGTTTTTATGCTAATTATAGTCTGACTGAGATGGAGCTAGATGAGATTATTTCTTTTTTCACTGTTGGAAGAGGACTCTGGAAAATCACTAATGAGAGGACAATTTTTCCACGTCAAAGTTAAGTGCACCTTCGAAGGCCTGACACTATTTTATTTCTACTCGTCTGCTACCAACAAATCATCTCAGTGAAGTTACCAGAGAGAGACCGACGTTAAATTATTGTATCCTGGAAGGAAAGCTCATCAACATAGGAGCTTTAATATATGAGACTATCATCAGTTCTGTCACTATCACTACTACTGCAAATTTGGGATTTGCTTCCTTGGACTTTTATTTATGTGAGCAGACTGGAGTGAAATGATAGCGGGGAGGAAGTAATGTTGCCTCTAAAGCCTATAATAAAGGTGAATGTGAAGCCTTATTCTGAATATTCTTTTTTTTTGGAGAGGAGAATTTTCAAGGAGTTATGGAATAAAAACATCTGCTGCTTCTACATCTAGACCATCTACCTCAAGTGCTTCTACTTCTGGAGGTGAGTCTACTGAGACCAAGATTAATTATTACAGAGGATGATGAATAGTATTAATTATGCCACTGATAAAGTTCAGAATTTAGAGCATTTTGCAGAACATACTGATAGGTATAATAGAAGGAAAAGTTATTATGAAGAGAAATTTAACTCATCTTTGGAGAGCCTCTTTAATGGTAGCCAAGGAGTACAATTTCTTTCATATCTTAGACGCCCTGATTATGAGTCTACAAATGTCTGGAATAGCAGTGATTTTGAAGATGATGAGGAGGAGGAGTGAATTATTTTTATGTCTGTAATATGTGTTAGACTATGTGTTTTAGGCTTGAGACATGTGATGACATGTGTTTTTATGCTTTAGACTTGAGACATGTATGTTTGTGTATTAGTTTAGATGTTGTGATGTGTGAGACTTTTATTTTTTTTTAATTGTTTTGTGATATTGTGTTTTGTTAGTATTTTGTTTTAAATTCTAGGGTATTGGATGTTGTTGTGTGTTTAGTACTGTGTTAGTTAGTTAAGGATTGAATTTAATTCTATATCTTTTGGAAAGTTGAAAATCTTTCTAACTTTAGTTTGAAATTTTAAACTTATAAAACTGATACCATGTATTTTTCTTTTATCTTGTTAGTGTGTTTATTTTTATGTGGAGACTGTGATATCAAAGTTAGTGTGTTAGTTTTTTTTTTATGTTTGTACCCACTACTTAGAAGTTTATTGAATCTCTACATGTTGAATTAAAATGAAAATGATAAAAAAATTGATTAAAAATAAATTTTACTCCTGTTTTTAGTTTTATATTTGTATACTCAGGATATAAAAATTTTTGCAAGCATTTTATTTCAATTTTCATTCCTGCTTATATATATCTGATGCTAAACTATTTAATCTATTAAAAATGTAAGTTTGGGGGTGATGAAAATATTTTCAAAACTTGAATTTTATTTGTTCTCAAATGTTCTACAAGTGAATTTATTTTGAAAAGAAAAATGATCATGTATATGAAGTTATATTAGGGAAGTAAAACTTGATTTTAGAAATGAGTAAGAGAATTTAGTTAAAATTCTTAGTAATGAAGAAAAACTTCAATTAAAATTTTTATTTTAGAAAATGCTAAATATAGTGTAACTATCTTTAGTATAAAATGTTATATTTTTGAAAAATTTAGAAAATTTAGACTTTTATTTTTAATACTTAAATTTCCTTTATTAAAATAATTTCCAAAACTATTATTATATTTTTTAAGTAAAAGACTTATATCAAGACTTTGCTGTAGGAAAGGAGAAGTGGAATCCAAAACCATTAAAGTTCTCTCCAGATATAGTAATCCTTGCCTAAAAAGAAAAAAAAGAAAAAAAGAAAAAGAAAAAAGAAGAAGAAAAAGAAAAAAAAAAGAAATAAGGGAGGAGAATCTTGAGGATTAGTGCCTAATAAAAAATTGGTTTCACATTTGATCTTTTTAAAGTATAAGAATTGAGAAAATCTTAAGCTTAAAAATATAATATAATTACCAAAATTATTTTAAAATTTTTTTTAATTATAGATAATAAAAGAACTAAATTCTAAATTTGAAAATTTTATAGTATTTCCAAATTAGATAGGAACTCATATTTTCATATTTCTTAACATTAAAAATTTCTAAAACTTTAAGTTGGCCTCATTTACTAATTATTTTTTTCTAAATTGGACTAATATATTTCTAAATCTAAATTTTAGAAACTCCTAAAGAAACTCACATACATATCATTCTTATTTAATTTTTAAAGATTGAAGTGTCACTTGAGGACAACTAATATTTTAAATTTGGGGGATTTTGATACACCTAAAATATATAGTGTTTTTATATGCATTTTGTACCTATTTTTTAGGTATTGCGCTTTAATGGAAGACATTCGTGATTTTTTCTTTCAAGTACAAGTAAAAATGTGAAAAATGCTAAAAATGAGTGAAAAAAGGATCAATTTTGGAGAAAAGAAGTTGTGCTAAAGTGTTTTGGCGCCTAAGCACTAAATTTGGTGATTAAGTGCCGGTTAAACAGAGAAGGTCGCGCCTAAGCGCCAGAGGCAGTTATTTGGTGATTTTCTTCATTTGGCCAAATTTTGAAGAGGTATTTGAGGCACCCACCACTAGGAACGAAAGTATTATTAAAAATCTTGCTAAAGGAGGCATCCCTTGGAGAATACATTGAATTTGAAATCATTTTGAAGAATTTCCAAGGTACCTTTTATAGATTTATAAAAGAAGGACGTTGGGAAATTTGAGATGGGTGCTTGAAGAGGGAGGGAGTGCTGAGTCTTGAGAAGATCATGGAAAATCTTGTGGAGAGATTCAAGCACTACCAAAAAATTACTTTATCCTTTTTGTTTTTAGTTTTATTTGGAGAGTTAAGAGTGTTGTAAAAGGGAAGAGATTCAAAGGAACTTCAAGAGTTTGGTGGAGGATTTGAGATAAGTTTTTATCTTCTTTTTTGAACTACTTCCGGTTTTAATTAAGACTTCTTCTTAGTTTGACAATGATTTCTATATTTAAACTAAAGTGTGGTTTCATTTTATCCATGGATTTTGAGTAGTTTTCTTTATCTTTCTCACTACTTTTAAACTAAAGTGTGTTTTTTTTTTCTCCATGGATTCTGAGTAGTTTTCTTTATCTTTCTTCTTGAAATTGATAAGTAATTAAAGTGTTGGATGGAAGTTGTGGAGAGTATTAATCTTTAATGTTGGAAGATGTTGTGATGATTCAAATCCATGAACTTCATTTACTTCTTGAATTGGTCTTTCCAGATGTTAAAATATGTTGTGAGAACATGTAAGAATCGAGCTGGTATTGTCTCAGTCAACAATTGGTAAGAATCACATGAGGTTATATGAATAAGAATGTAATTTATATGATTTAGTACAAATAAATAGGAAAATGATCATTGCCGGGTGTATAGTTAGAGGACTTTAAGTTGACAGGTTAAAGCCCCCAACTTGGTTTATTATTTTAGGTTATGATACGAGATTTTAGCTTCCATGTGAAAGGAATCGAGGGAGCTCTTAAGTGAGAGCTAGTATTTTTCCTACCTAGTCGATCTTCAGAACTATTCAAAATTTAAATTAACCAATATTCTATATAGCATCTCTAGTAAGGGTAAAGAATATAATTGCTCATATTTGGCACAACACAAATTGCATACTTCCACAACAAAATCCCTATGCTTATTACTGATTCATGATAAGGAGAAAGATATTTTCAAATTTAGTTCTTTTCTTTTACATAAACTCAAGTTATCTTTTTAAATTGTTACTGTATTGTCAAAATATCAAAAATACCAAAAAGATTTGAATTTTAATTACTGCGAATACATCTCTAGTTTAAGTAATTGTCTTTTTAAAATAGAAAGTTTGTTGTTCAATAGAGCATATTTCATAATTTTCCTGTGGGTTTGATATTCAATTCTTAATCAAAAGGTCCTATATTACTTGATAATGATATGTATACTTGCTTAGTATCTCAATATATATATAAATTGAAAAGTTAAATTCTTATTTTCTTCAGGATCAAGTTTTGACTCTGTTGCAAAGTAAGGAAATATAAGTGAAAATATAATCAGAGACATTGTTATACTGTTGCATATAAACAGTAAGGATCAATCCAATCTCTCCCACCATCTTTATTTTGGATATGGACTACTTCTTTAGGCTGCTGGACCATAATCTTCTCCCAAATGCAGTAAATCTGTTTAATCACAAGTCTAATTTGCCTATAAGTCACCTTATGTATGCAGACGTTATTGTTATCTTCTCCATAGCCACTAAACCTAATTTTAAGCAAATTTTACATTGTCTTAAGGCATTCTAATTGTGTTCAGGTATGGAGTTTAATCTCACTAGTGTACTTATTTGTTTAGTTACAGGGTCAAGGATATCTTCAAACAATGGGTGCATCATATTACTGGATTCTCTACTGCTTCACTCCCCTTCAACTACCTTGGGGTCCCTCTAATTAAAGGGAGGGTTAAGCAAGCTCAACTTTATAAGGTGATTACAAAGATTGATGCCCAACTCAATTGTTAGAATACCTCCTTCCTCTCCAATGAGAAAAGAATCACTCTCCTTAAGAGCATTCTTACTACTTTTCCACAATTCATTTTGCAAATGGCTGGCATGAAGAAAAGAACCCAACTCCATTTGGAAAGATGGTTCAACATGTTTCTATGGTTTGATCAAAGGAAACAGTTGTGTTGCACTAGGTGGCAGGAGGCGGCTAGGCCAACTATTGTTGGAGAGGTTTGGGCTTCAAAGGGCTTCCTCAGCTACATCACATTAACCTCTACAAATTATGGATTAAATTCAGGCAACAAAACTCTTTATGGGCCAAATTCCTTTTGGGTAAATACTATAAATGGCTTCACCCCAATCAGGTTAACAAGAAAATTGATGACTCCAAACAGTGGGTTAATCTGCTCAAGGTAAGACAGTATGCTGAATCCATGTTCCTTTGAGATTTAGGGCAAGATAATAATAATTTATGGTTGGATAAATTTTGTCCTAAGGAGATGCTGCAACATATTCACCAGAATCTCTATTTTGATCTAAAGTTGGTTGACAGCTGGGAGGAGAATAATTGGTCTCTTGACCTTCTGAACACCATGCTGACACAACTATGTGTTGCAACCATTACCAAGCTGCCTATTGCCAACACTATGAAGGACTTTATTGCCATTACTAAGGGCATTGGTCAAAGCATTACTCAAGCCATCTACTCCAGATTACTCCAGTGGGCATCTGTTCCTTGGGGGGCTTGCATTTGGAAAAAAATTGCTTACTCCATCCATGTCTTTTCTAGGATGGAGTCTATTTCACCAGTTCTTTCCTTTTGATGACATTCTCAAACTAAAGGGCCGAGGGGCCCTTCAAAATGTTGTCTATGCAAGCAGGTTGAAGAATCTACTAACCACCTATTCTTTCAGTGTTCCTACTTGATACACCGAAAATATATTCATTTTTAGACTCATATCTTATACTTATTTTTTGTGACATTGCACTTTAATGGAAGGTATTTTGATGTTTGCTTGCAGGTTGTTGATTTTTAAGTCTTAAAGTAAAAAGTAAGCAAAAAGAATGAAATTTGGAGTCAAAATGACGTTTTTGAGGAAATAGTCAATGCTGACAACACCAAGGTCAGTGCCGATGGTACAGAACAACCAAAAGCTGGATAATTTTTACTCAGCGCCGACGGCGCCAAAGGTGGTTCAGACCCCTTTTCTATAAGGTTTAATGTATTTGGATGATTTTTGAAGAGTTTTTGGAGGCACCTCTTGGAGAACCAACCTTGAGTTTTATTTGGGGCCAAATTTCATGAGAAAAGGGGCTCCTCTACGTTCATTTTTTGCTCCACAACGTTCCACCACACCACATTTTCATAATCCATCTTCATTCCACCACCATATTAGATTCAATTTGTAATTTTGCTTTCATAGTTTAGAGTTTTTGCGGTGAGATTTAGTGTGAAACTTTTTGTAAGAGTGTTGGAGAAGGAGAAAAGTGAGAGAGTTCTTCTTCCTACATTTCTAAGGAAAGGTTACAAAGGATTTGATTTGAGAAAGAGTTCCAGATAAGTTTGTTTTTTGATTTAGTGTTGTATGAACTTTCTTTTATATAAGAGAATCGAAAAATTATTTAAGAAGTATGATATTATGCATAGATTTTCTACTGCTTATCATCCTCAGAATAACGGTCTAGCAGCAATATCAAATCGTGAAATTAAACTCATTTTAGAAAAATTTGTAAATCCTTATAAATTAGATTGGTCCGCTAGACTTGATACTGCATTATAGGCATACAAAACTGCTTATAAGACTCTTATAGGAATGTCCTCATACAGACTGATATTTGGAAAAACATGCCACTTACCTGTAGAATTAAAGCATAAAGCATTTTAGGCTAATAAGGAATTTAATTTTAATCTAAAAGATACTAGTGAGAAAAGATTATTGTGACTCGTTGAACTTGAGGAGATTAGAAATGAAGCATATGATAATGCAAAAATCTATAAAGAGAAAATGAAAATATGGCATGATCGGAAGATTATTCAGAAAAATTTTGAACCTTGACAAGAAGTTCTATTATATAATACAAGATTGAGATTGTTTCAAGGAAAACTGAAATCCATATGGTTAGGACCATTTAAAGTGATTAAAGTTTATCATTATGAAACTGTTGTGATTAAAGATCCTAACACTATAAAAATATTTAAAGTTAATGGGCATCGTTTGAAACACTATTATGAAGGACACATACCTCAGTTTAAAAAAGTTTTAATGTTAAGTCATCACAAATAAACAAATGGTATGTTGGGCTGACGACGTTAAACCAAGTACTTTGTGGGAGGCAACCCATACTTATATTTCTATATATTACTATTTAGTTTGTTAAGTGTTTTATATATTAGTAGATAATAATCTTACACAATTGCATTTATTATAAATTAAGTCCAATATTGGTATTAGAAGAAATGTTGGAATCTAATTGAACAAAAAATGAAAATTGCAAAAATTTGGCCACTAGCACCGACGGTGCCTAAGAAAACGGATCTCAGTGCTGGCAGTGCCCATCGAGAGCATCGACGGCATCGAGAGCGGCTGGACGGTTCCTACGACTTTTGGCAGACTTAGGTGGGATTGCGCTCTATAATAACTACTGGGAGGTGTTTTTAAAGTCCTAAAAACTGCCTAGGATGCCTAGAAACTTTCTATTTTTGGATTCCATAGCTTCCAATTTCAGAAGTACATCAAGGTATGGAGTTTTCAATAGAAGAAAGTTTATTAGTTTCGACGCGCAGAGATTATATGATAAAGTTATTATGAAGAAGAAATTGATTAAGGAAAAAGGATTTTTTAATCATGGGTTGATCAATCCAAGTGCTCCAATTGATAAGATTATTCTGTAAAGGCGATGAGAAGTTCTGTGTTACACTACCGCTGCAGTTGTTGTACTTATAGTGAAGGAGTTCTATGCAAATCTACATGGAATAACACAAGGAGTTGTCTTCATATGAGGTAAGGCTGTACCATTTACTCCTGCGAGGATTAATGAATTGTATACTATAGAAAATGTTCTAATTTGTCATTATGCAAATTTCATTCCTACTCAAGATTTTGATGCAAGATATTTATAATTTTCTGACCGATGAAAGTGATAAGTGGGAAGTAAGAGATGAAGGTTATATTAGTTTTCTTATTTCATCACTTAATCCAATTTCGAAGCAGTGGCATTTCTTTATTTGTGCAAAATTACTCCCTATTATGAAGATCAATAGAATCACCAAGGAGAGTGTTATTTTAATCTACTGTATTCAAATGGAGAAACCTATTGATATAGGTTCAAATAAATTTAAATATGTGATGGGAATCATTATGAATGGGCCAATTTGTGGACTTGGGCATCATTCTACAATTTTTCTGATTTGTAGTCAATCCCAAGTGCCATATGAAAATTGGGAAAAACGTTTTACTACCGTGGGAGCCCATGATTCCTATTTATGATCAGTATGTTGGTAATGGAAATGAAGCACTAAATGCTATTATAGATCAGTTTTCACATGCTTCAATTCCATTAATGACACCAACAGTTGGAAGTTTGCTTGCTTTAGAGAAGAAATTGAAGAAAATTAAAAGAGAACTTCAAAGTATTATGAATGCAGTGGGAGATCTCAAGTACCTTTTTGATCACTTAGATTGGAGAATGAAAGAATTTTGATCACACTAGAGTTTTTGAAGCAGGATTAGTTCGAATGTTTAAAGAAAAGGGGTGGATCAAAGAAAATTCGATAGATCAATTTCTGTACCGATCCTTCTACAACCTATATGTTCATTACCAATCTATGAGAGATATTAGAAGAGGTGAAAGCACTGAAGATGAGGCTCAATGATTGAAGACTGTGAATTCTCTACTTGCTTAAAAGTGTTTATGTGTTTAGTGTAATTGTGTGGATTTGGTTAGGTTTGATTTGGTTTGCTTTTGCTTTAGAATTTTGAACTTTGATTATGTGTATAGTTTTGGCTCAGCGTTTAGTATTGTGGCTTGATTTTGACACTGATTTATAATTAGTTTGCTTAATAGGTGTGAATTTGTAATTTGTGACATGTGTTTGTAAGAAATGTATTTTCATATATAAAAGATAGTTTGTTGTTGTTTGTGAAAATGCTTGTTTGTGAAATGTGTATTTATGAATTTAGATAAAAATTTGTGTTTAAAAATACTAAAAACTTTGGAGAAAATTGAAAGGAAATTGAAAATTTGAAAACCAAAATAGTGAATTTCGGTCCTTCAGTGTCAACGACGCTGGAATTGGCACCGACAGCGCTGGAATTGGTGCCGACGGTGCCTTCGACCTGAGAACGACAAATTAACCCTTTAATGCACGATTTTCACTGCAAACCTCCTTTTTTTCCCCTTAAGTCACATTCAACCTTCGGTTTTGCACCTAGGGCTTGATTTATTCTGGCTTGGTTTCCTTGGATGGCTAGGAACCAGGCCAAATTTGATAATTTCCTCTTTTCTGCTCTTCAAGTTGCTGCCAATTGCAAGACCTTTCTCCTGATGTTGATCTCCTTGAAGAACTTTCCTAACATCAATACTGCATCTTGGCAAGGTGTCTCCCACCAAATTTAAGGTTAAACGGGTGCTGTGAAAGAGACCTAATTATCCTTATGTTAAAGCAAACACTGATGGTAGTTTTTCAGAACAAGGTGCTGGCATTCTGGGTGCTTTCAGGGATTCTACTGGCAGTTCTCTTCTTTACTTCTACTCTTCCATATCTTTACAGGATGCCTTAGAAGCTGAGGTGGTTGGTGTCTTTTGGGCCATCAAACTTGCTACTCTTAACAACTGGGGAGCTCTACTGCTGTAAATTGACTCATACTCACGGTTGAAAGCCCTCACTGAGAATGATTCTTACTCTTAGCGCATTGCTTATTGACACAGGAAAATCAAGGCATTGAGGACCCCCTTCTCCATCCAATTCTTTTTTATTTACAGAGAGGGTAATAGCCCTGCAAACTTGTTGGCCAAGTTTGGGAATGCCTCATACTCCATTATGGTGTCAAAAACCCCCTCCTCTTTTCTTGCTTTTCTTTTGGGTGGGGACCTTTTAAATGTCCCTTACCTTAGAATTTGTAATTGATTTTACTTGAATAAAGCACCCTCTCGCTCTTTTTGCAATAAATAAATAAATAAATATATATATATATATATATGTGTGTGTGTGTGTGTGTGTGTGTGTGTGTGTGTGTGTGT
>JXCR01148719.1:353627-414402 GCA_002079205.1 Phalaenopsis hybrid cultivar | reverse complement strand
ATATATATATATATATATATATATATATATATATATATATATATATATATATATATATATATATATATATATATATATATTAAATATCAAAAATAAAATTAATAAAACTTGCCATTACTTCTCTCATTCGAAAGCCCTAACCCGCATGCCAGATTTCTTCGGTTCGGTACCCAAAGGAAACTCACAAGCAAGACCCCCCACCCTTCTCTCCTTGGTTTGGCTCGATTTATCCCATGCAGAGTCGTTCCTTACTTCTCCTTCACACCAGAGGCAGAGTCGTTCCTTACTTCTCCTTCACACCAGAGTTACGAGCCGCTAATTACTTCTTCCTTTAATTGGTTAGCGCAAGACTCTCCTCCTTTTGCACTGGAGCCTCTCTTTCCCATAAGATTGTCTTCAATTGTGTCGATTGACACCACATTTATTCCCGTGATCACGATTGTAGTTGGCATTTGCATCATCTAATTTTTTCTTCCACTTGGTCAACTCTTTTTCCTCATTTTAGTCCCTCGCAAGCGAGTCTTCCTTCTCCGTCTCCCTCTCTAGCACGACACCACTCTTCCTTGAGCCATAAACTTTCTTTCTGACTTCTCTCTTTCTTTTCTTCTCTATCTCCCGCTGCCGCTCGCTCAGCTTTTTCACTTCTTGGCTAACCTAATGTCCGGAAAATTAAAATCTAAAGCAACATCAGAAATCATTTAACCGAAAATAAATGAGACGCCGCTTAGAATAAATTTTCTCCAAAACAACCAAAATTTCAATTTTAGGATTTCAACCCAATTGACAAGTTGAATCTTTTTAGCTTGTTCTTTTTCAAGACTGGATGTCACATGGTGGTTGAAAAGAACTATGGACAAGTCATAAGTTCATCATCTTCAAGGTGCTTCTACTGATTTCTTTGGCATACATATCTTGGTGGTTGTTTCCTCTTAGGATTTATTAAATTTTAGAAAATAATAATAATTTCATGCATTCCTCGTCTTTATTTTAGGAAGCTATCCGTTACTCTTGTTCTAGGTGGAAAGAGAAAGGAAGTGCTATCCTAATTGCCTTTTTCTTTATTTGATAACATGATTATTCCTGACAAGTCGGCAAGAAAAATTTTAGCAATATTTACATACATACCACACAATTCTCATGTATTTACATATCTAACACTAATTGTTATATTTATATGCATATCTTTGACATCTTATAAAAAATATCACTATTACTTGTTAAGGTGAAATACACCTTTTCATGAATAATTTTATTATAATAAAGTGTCNATATATATATATATATATATATATCTGTGTGTGTGTATATTAATGGTTTGTGTTAGATATTTAAATGCATAAAATTGTGAGGTATGTATGTAAGCTTTCCAAAATTTTGATTTAGCCTTGTTAAATACGAACCATTTAGAAGTGAGTGAGACAAAGAGAGAGAGAGAGAGTGAGATTCACAATTATTAATAGTAATTTGAGAGATGTGTGTACACGTTTATTCATAGAATGATCCCATATTTATAGAAAAATTGGAGACAATACGTGAATTTATATTTATGCCCTTGCTGTACTGGGGACGAAACAAAGTATTATAGGTATGTTATATAGGTGGCCCCAGAGTTTGACCGCTCTAAGGCTCTGTTGGCTCGAATAGCAAGCCTTTGATAGATGCCACCCATCGGCTAAGATATAGAGGCTCGCCAATTGGCCAAGTTTGATAAAGATTCCTAGTTGGCTAAGCTTGAAGTTGTTAGTTGGTTGACATTTTATTGGTAAGGGGTTGGCAAGTATGACTCGGTCGTCTAAGTCGATCCGATTGGCTAGTCAAATCTGGTCACCGACCCTCGATCCCCATTAAGGCGCCCACGTCGGTAGAGCGGAGTTAGGTTATCAGGTAGAGGGTAAATCAACATAATTCAATAAGGAGTTGCCCTTAATCGAAGAGGACTTGAGGAATGGTTGAGATTCAACTCACTGATTCTTAATAATGCTCATGGAGTCTATTAGATGCCTCTGATAGAACTGTAGGACCCAGGGGATTAGCTTCCACCTTGAGTGGTTTCATCAAGGGGAATGACTCATATACCTCTGCACTTTGCTTCTAGTCGAACTACTCCGGTTTGATTTATTTGATTGCCTTTGTTAACCTTGGTCATAATGCTTCTGATCAAACAATTTTGCTTCGGAGTCTTCTATCGATGAGCTTTGATATATGAAAAAGTTAACCATAATTTAGGATTATTTTTATACATTTATTTTGATAATATTGCACTCTAAGGAAGGTATTTTTGTGTCTTTCTTGTAAGTGTATTAGATAACTAAAGTGGGGAATACAGGAGAGGACTTGGAGCTAGAAGAAAAGTTGTATTAACGCTTAAGCGTCAGACCCTTGGGCGCCTAAGATCTACATTTAGCATTCCAAACCCAAGCTGTTGACGCTTAGGTACCTTCTATTGGGTGCCCAGGCAACGAGATACCAATGTCTAGATTTTGTGCTCTTCGACACCCAGGCACCCGTTAAACCCTAAGCATACAAAGAGCCTAACGTTTAGGCACCATCCCCTGCACACCTAGGTGTCAGTAACTATTTTGGGCAATTGCTGCAGTTCAAATGTCAGGTCATGGGGAAATCATGTATTTAAGGTGGGATTCATGAATGCAGAGTGGAAAAGCTTAAAAATAGTCATGTATTGTTGCCTTGAGTGGATTTATGAATGTTCAATTGAGAATTGATGTAAGATTGATACTTTTGTCAGGGATTGAGGAGAGATTGATTACTTGGGATTTTTTTTGCTTTGGGGAACCATATTTCTTCTTCTAAGTGTTGATTGAGTGGTGTTCTACCAGGCAAGAGTGGGGAAATCAAAAGGAGTGCTGATTGAAGACAACTTTGATCATTGTAAAGGAGGAATAACTATGTATCTTTGTTCATTACTATGTGTATTTTTGTTGTAACAAATAATTGGTGGACCTTTTTTTTGTTCAATGCAATTTTTTGTGAAATCAACATGCTTCTCGGGCAACCCTTAGCTCTTTCTTTTGATTATTAGGTAGGATGAATGGAATGTGAAGTGCTATGTAATTTCTCTATTTTCAAATGATGATGATTAACCTTAATAACTTAATTTACTTTTCATAATAGCTAATTGAATGATTAAAATGTCTTGGGAACCATAAGACTGGGAAAGCTATGGTAGATTCAACTTGGTTAATCATATTAAACTATGGAGTATAGGTTGATATATCTTGTGGGGAGATGAAAATGTTAGGGAAATATGTTTTAATGAGATAGTTATGGGATTTAAGTAGTAAAAATCATTTTTATCCATACTTCTTTATGCACTCAAGAGAGGGTAAAGAAGATTGCTGCTCTTATTTGTCACTAGATATTTTAGTATTTGCAACTTTACATTCCATGTAATTCACTTAACTCATTACAAGGAAGAGTCTCTTAAGTGTTTGATATCTTTCAATCCAAATTGTTAAAAGTAGGATTAATTGAGTAAGATTTAAATTTTGTGTTACTTGTGACACAATAGTTTAATTTTTCTGACTTTAACATTTTCAACTTTACAGGCTAGGACAAAAAACTAGTTGGCCAAAACTTTTCCTATTTTGAATTACCTTGTTCTATGTGGGATCAATATTCAAGGCTCTAAAATCTGATATTACTGATATGACACGTGCACTTGCGTGAGTCCCCAGTGTCTGATTGCACCTGGAAGTGGTATCAAGTTTTTAGTACCGTTGTCGAAGATTCATGGTGATTTTACTTAAGAAAACTTTAGTTAAACATTAAGATCTTAGATTTGAAAACCTGTAGTGTTAACTATTGTGTTTAATTATTTTTACTATTTTTAAAAACCAAAAAAAAAAACTAAAAATATTTTTGTTTGATTGTGTGTGAATTTATTAGAGATTTCTGGTTCATATATCCGTAGTGCAGGACTCATTTAACCAGAAAACTTGTAGATTTCTTATGACTTAAACAATGTAAAAATGCATAACTCCTTCCTTATTTCATTGGTTCTCCAGCTTGTCTGACTACTTGTAGTGTCTTCATCCATAATGTCTGTATTTATTGGGTATTTATTTATTTATTTTCAAATTGAAAGCCTTTGCTGAATTAAAGAAGGAAGATTTACGTACATACCACTCATATTTACATATCTACACGCTAAAATTAATTTTTACATACATACCGCCTTAACTATGCAAATAAATGTGCATTTCACTTTTTAAAAACTAAATGGAGGTATTCTTATCTGATGTGAAAGATATGAGTGATATAAATGTAAAAGTAAAGTTTGATACGTAAATACATAAGAAATTGGGTGCCTTACTATGTATTGAGGTAATGTTAAAAAATTTGAATATTATATATATAAACATGAGTTTATGCATTAGCTAGATATATATAAGAATTGTTTGGTATGTATGAATGTAACTGGCTTTGTCTTTTCATTATTAGTTTTACATAATATATGCCTAATTATACTGTTCAGATAAGAGAGGCTATTTTTTTGAATGCGATGTACACAGAAAGCAGCGACATGGACAGTAGGTCAACTGCATGCCTATGGATGCTTGCTCGCTTTAATGATTTGAATTTCCACTAACTTGGTCTGGTTACTGCTTTGAATACAGGAGTGCTGAGTGGGAATTCGCCAATATTTTTGGTTGTTAAGTCTGTATATGACGTGAATATAACTGTGACAACACATAAGATCAGCCTAGGATATGGTTAGCTAGCTTTTTGCGTGCTTTTTTCCTTTTTATGGCGTGCGTTTCCTTCTCCACTTTGTGGTAGATCTACTTATCCTTTATTGATTCCAACCTCCACTTTGTTTGGCTCTGCTGCTTCCGGAAAGAAGAAATATTTTTCTTAGGTTTTCTTAAGGAAAGAACGGAATTATACTGCTTGCAATTAATGGCAAGCATTTGATGGTTGAGCATAACGCAGAAAATTTAGTAGGATTTGAATCCCTTTTCGGGGGAGTCTATGGGAGGCTTGAAAAACAATTGAACAATAGTTGTTTTTTGTGATTGTTGGCTTGATGAACATTCTACATTTTAGAGGTTGTGAATTGAATTCTACTAAATGTGGATTGAAATTTTTGTAATGTCATATGTGATGCAACCAAAAATAATGGAAAATTTTTGGGGATGTAAGTGGTGGTCGCCAGGCCCACCACTAATTTCTAGAGCATGAACTCACTCTTGAAGTATAATTTTTTTCTTGACATGGTGAATTTTTTTCTTGTGCCTGTCTTTTATCATCTAAAACATTTCACTAAATCTATACTATATATATATAACCATGGATTAGTTCTTATACTAGTTCCTATGCCTTAACTCTAATTAACAAGCCTGAATTTCTTATTAGGGCAAATTTCTCTATAATATTTTGTCTAGCCAATCCGGACTTCAACCGCAGCTAATCACGTAAATTAAGAGACCAAAAAATTGCTGCCAAAATAGTTCATTTTAACATGTTGTTTTATTAGGAATTTATAGCTTTCAATCTAAAATGTTATCTATAATTGGTAGTTCATTTACAAATGAGAAGTTAAATTAGTAATAGAGTTATGGATACTTATATAAAAAGTGATATTGATGGTAGAAGTTGTCATTGTGGGTAGTTAAAATTTTTAATGAATAACAATTTGAAGATTTAGAGCAACCCACATTTCAAAAAGATGGCTTCATGAAAGGAATGCAAGACCATTCAAGTCAATATAATCACACACAGAAGACCAAAGGCTGATTGACCAGAAGCAGGCCAATCCAAGACTACCTGACCAACTAGAAGCCAATCAATTAAAGGTTAATGGACCGACCAGAAACCTACCAACCTGACACCAACTTATTAGAGGCTAACCTTCCAGCATTCAAAGCTCAATTTGAGTAATCTTCCACATCCCTGAAAAATTGAGTGCTAGAAATAATAACCTATTCCTTGGCAAAACAAGCTCGATATCCTAATTAGCAGCCAAATCAATATGAAAAAAGGACACCTCCGACCAACAAATCTCCTCAAACAACTCCATTGAGAATCTCGATGATGAAGGTAATGGAGGTCATTCAAAATAAAAAAGATACTTCAAGATGACGCCCCGATGAAAGCTAAAGGCTACCTTTGGGATCTCATGTGATATTGTGTGCATTGTCGAGACCACAAACACAACACAGAGAAATGTCAACACCTCTATAAACTAATCAAGGAAAAAAAAGTGGAGAAACAAAAGAATTTTGTAATAGAGACAATTACACAATGGCAAGGGAAAACCCCGATGACGAGACATTGAATGGACCTGCTCAAGCCCAAGCTATTTGTATCTCTAGCATCTTTTCTGTAATTTTTTGGGATAAGGTTGAGGGCACCCACCAAGCAAGCTTGAATAGGCTTTGTTCGATAGAACTATGCATGACCACTTTCCTCTAAAGACACACCACACACACCTGCCAATCTGCTTCACCAATGAAGATATGCCCTTCAAGGATAATCCTTTAACAACGCCATTGTCTGCACTACCCTCATCACTAACTTTCAAGTCAAGAGTATACTCTGTGACAAACAATTTAATGAAGAACAACTTCAAGTCAATTTTTGACAAGATGAGAATGGGGCCACTCATCTCTCAGCCTTGCCATCGCCACTTTATGACTTCTTTGACAAAAGGAAGGAAAACATAAGAACTAGCATCATGCCAATCATGCGAGGGGAAGAGGGTGAGAAGTTAAATAGCATGGTAGATTTCATTATCATCATTCACCAGAAACCTACAACACCATTTTTAATCGCCTCTTGCTCAATACCTTCAGAGCAATTGTGTCAATATATCATCTTGTGGTAAAGTTCCTAGGTGATGAGAAAGTAGTCACAATATAAGACTGCCTCAAGCTGTCACCCACGCCTTACCTACGAGCCATCAGTAGTCTGCATCAAGAATCCTTTAATTTACACACTCAACGAGGAAATGTCCTTGAGAGAAATGAAATCATTAAAATTGTCCCTAACATGACCGATAAAATAGGTTCTTTTTATTAATTAACTCTTTTAACACAAGACTTACGAGAGAGCTTGTTAGCTTACTCCAAAAGCATCTTGATAAATTTACTTGTTCAGTCACAGATATAGTAGGGGTAATAATTGACGTCGTCTGCTACCAACTGAATATCAATCCAGCAGCTGGAATAGTGAAGCAAAAAATGAGATCAACAATAATTACAATGATGGAACTAATCCATGAGGAGAAATAGAAGCTATTGGAGGCTGACTACATATGGGAGAAGTAGTACTTGGAGTAGATAACCAAAATGGTTATGGACCAAAATTTGAATGACATATGACAGATGTTCATCAACTTTATGAACTTGAATGCAACCTGTTAGAAAGATAGCTACCTTACTAACGATTGACGCGCTCATAATTTTTGTGGTCAAGCACTTGGTCATAAGCTTTCTTCATGCTTTCTCTGGTTACCACCAAATAAAGATGCATCTGACCGATGTTGAGAAAACATCATTCATCATAAGAGAAATTGTGTTATGCTATAATGTAGTACCTTTTGGCTAAAGAAAGAGGGTCCAAATTTACAATAAATGATGGATGTAATTTTTTGCCAAGAAAAAAAGTGAAAAATTTTCAAGTGTATGTCAATGATGCCCTGGTAAAAAGTAATATGCCCAAATTAAACAAATAATCTAAAAAAAACTTTTGAAACTATATGAAAATATAACATGAAAGTTAATTTACTCAAGTGCATGTTCAGATTGAGAACGAGTATGTTCCTAGAGTACTTGCTGATGCCTGAAGTAATCAAGACTAATATAGAAAATGTCCATGCATTGGTGGGCATATCGTCCCCAAGTAGCATTAAAGAATTTTGGAGGCTGACAGGCCGATGTGTAGGACTCAATTGATTCATCTCAAAGTAGGGCGACAAGTGCGTTGCGTTCTTCAAAACCCTAAAGCGTGCCAAAATCCTCATGTAGTTCGATGAACGTGAGCAATCCTTACAATAGTTGAATGATTCTCTAGCCTCCCTGACTCTTCACCAAAGCTCAAAGTTGAATGCAAAACTTTCACTCTGCCTTAGAGTTGACTTAGAAGACATAAGTTTAGTCCTAGTTCAAGATAAGAATTATAAGTAATTCCCTATCTACTATATTAGCCAAGTCATCGGGTGAGCAGAATTTAGGAATCTCATTAAATAAAAAAAATTGTTATTATTATTTCAATGTGCAGGTTCCAAATATTTTCAGACACATCCAATCAGGGCATTCACTTATCACCCCCTTAATTCGATTCTCACCAAGACATAATATTTTGACTGACTTCTTAATTTAGTAGTCAAGCATAGGGAATTTGACTTATGCTGGAAATCAAAGCCTAGAACGTGGCAAACTTCTTGGAGGACATTTCTGAGTTTGGCGACCCCAACACTGAAATAATTAACTAAGACCTAACCTAGGTTTCAGACATCAATAAAGCATCAAAATAGGTTGGGGAGGACTTAAAATTGTCTTAACAAGACTGATTAAAAATCATTAATACCACTTGGTTGAGGTGTGGCTCAAGATTATTAATAATTAGGCTGCGTACAAGGCTCTCATAGTTGGGATGTTATTCATATACAAAGTAAGCTCGTCACTCGTCCTAGTGAGATTAGATTCACGGTTGGTGGTTAATCAAGTAGAGGGGGAATTCAAGGTTAGGGAAGCGATGATAGCAATATAACTTTTAAAAGTAAGTGTAAATATAAGTAAGTTTTTGTATACCTCTCAAAGGCTACCCAACCATTGAACAAGTTAAAGACATAGATGTTGGAAACAAATGAGCAAAGAGTTAGGTGGATACATGCATTCAATTTCTTAAAACTGTAGGTGTTATTAAAGAAGTGACTGCCTCAAAAGGAATTCTCAAGATAATATGAATAGTATAAAATGTTTACACAATTGTAGCTTAAGCCATCCCACAATTTACAATCAATTTTTGTCCATGGTCATTTGTCTTCTGGGGACTTGATATTCTCATACTTTTTCCTTCCTTAGTAGAGGTATAAATTGGTCACTGTCAATTATTTCTCCAAGTGAATTGACGTCAATTCATTCAACGTGTAATGTTGATGTCATTTGTAACTTTCTCTAAAAGGGCATCATCTACAGATATAATTTATCTTCAAATATAATCACAGATAACGTGACACATTTCTCTAATTAAGCTTAAAATAACTTCTATCAAAATTAATGAATTAGCTTAAAGTTTTCCTCCTTCCATCAATCACAGACAAATGGGCAAGTGGATGCCACTAACAAGATCATGCTCATCTTGCTTGTGAAAAATGTTAGGGCGTTGATGAAAAATGGGCTGGCCTCCTCTCATCCGTCCTTTAGGAAACTTGTACCACACCCTCAACAGTGATAAAAAAAATACCATTCATAATTTTCCATAGAGCTAACTCCATGCTACCCGTAGAATGTAATATTCATAACCAAGGAGTGGTTGTAGCCTCCACATTTGATGAAGAGAACATAGCTGAGTGGAAGAATGTCAACATGGAAAGAATGGAAATCATGCTTGATATGATAGATGAAGAACA
Source organism: Phalaenopsis hybrid cultivar (assembly GCA_002079205.1). Lineage (NCBI taxonomy): Eukaryota > Viridiplantae > Streptophyta > Magnoliopsida > Asparagales > Orchidaceae > Phalaenopsis > Phalaenopsis hybrid cultivar. The sequence continues at coordinate 404,807 of JXCR01148719.1, read as the reverse complement.
CATTAAGTCAAACCTCAAGCAGGAGGAGATCAATAAAAAAAGTAGATTTTTATATATAATTGATGGAGGGTTCATTGCAGATCTGTGACATTTCTTCGGGCTAGGGTTTCGCTATTCCTAAGATCTCCTGATCCTCTTGGATTTTCATAATTTTTTGGTTTCTCTCTTTGGTACTCTCTATTAATAGTTATTTTCTGTGCATTATTTTTCAATTTTTGTAGTTTTATTGGTGGTTTGTGGGGGTTTCTCTATGTGATTTGGAGATTTTATGGATTCCCCTTATTTTGCTAATGTTCATTATGGTAATAAGGATGTTTATGTTTCCCCAGTCTCTGCATGTGGAGTTTGATGAATGTAGAGATTCTAGTTTTTTTAAAAAAGTTTATCCTAGAAAGGAAAACTTGCCTTTTTCCTGATGAGGAAAACTGAAGCTTGTTGGCCCTTTGATATTTGTACTAATATGAGAATTTACCAACGACATCCTAATATGGATCTAATCAAATTTTTTATTTAAAATCTTGAATTTATTGGAGAGTGGAAATTGGGTTCTTTGGATACAAGGCATATTTGCATAAAGTTTAACAAAGAAGAGGACTATGTGAGATTGTTTTGTAAAAGATGGTTTACTGATGATAGCTAGATGAAATCTTTAAAATGGTTCATTAATTTTGATCCTTCTACATAATTACCTAAAATTTTTGTTTGGATAATGTTTCATCTATTTAGGTTCTCTTATTATAAAACAATTCTTTATTCACTTGGGGGAATTTTTTGGAAACTTATGAAACTACATTTGTCTACTTATAGCATCAATAGACCTTCCATGGTGAGAATCATGGTTGAGCGACATTATTCTTCCGAATCTGGATAAATTTTGACTTGGGGCACAAAACATTGGCAATTGGTAAAAGATAGAAGTTGAGTATAAACCTAAATATTATTCTAAATGTCGTATACTTGGGAAAAATGCTGAAAATTTTTTTATTGCTTACCCAAAGTTACACTTGCAAAATGATATTAAATAAGCTCTCAATATCAAGGATAGAAAGGCTCTATATAATGCAATGGTGGTGAAAAGTGGGTAAAAATTAGAAAGATATTATGTTGAATAATGGTGGGAGAAATGGGGCTCTTCTTTCTAGAGTAGACAGACTATTAATATTTTAGAGGGGCAAAATCAACCTATCTCTAATCATATCTTTGTGGTTGGAATGATTGATAATCCAGTGGAGGACTCTGTAGATTTGTCAAATCTTGATCATATTCATATGGAGGCAGACTTATTTGCTGCTAAGGAGATTTTGGAAGAGAAATGACAGGTCTAGAAATCCAAAAGAAAGAAAAAAAATCACACAGGGAATTAAACTATATGAATTATAATGTGGTGCTAAAATACAAAAGAACTTTTTTAGCTGGAATTCTTTCCACCATTGAGAATGGAACTCTTGTTCTACCTTTTCTTTTTCTCAACTCTATTCAAAATGAAGCTTAGGTTTGTACCTTACCTATAAGAGATGGAAACAATAATAATTAATTCACATCTTTTATTACTCGTCATTAAGTCCAAGAAACGACACCTTCATATAAGTCTTAGTTTCACTAAGGGAATAGGTTCCAATGACTATGTATAATTTTTTGATCTAAAATATTAGTGGTATAGTTAAGCTTGATGCCTCTAATACATTATTGAATCTTTATTTGGACGGAAAGCTTAGAAGTTTTGTTATTTTAGAACCCATGATTACTGAAAATAATATTGAAAAAGTGTTAAGAAATTGGGCAAATATAACTACTTTTACAATTGCAGCTTCAAAATTTTTTTCATATGGAAAAGAGGTGTGGAGATGAGACAACTTTTTTTATCATCCCCAATTCTTATCTTTAGAGATTAGACTGCTTCATTATATTGTGCATACTACTATCAACTTTTGTAGGGTGCACTGCTGCTACTGGAGAGGAATTTTGGACTAATTTGCATATGATTCAAGACATGGTGAATGTTCATCAGCTGATGGGTGGATATTTTTATGTTATTTTATCCCCTTTGGAGAAGAAAAGGGGGAAATCTCCATCTTATTCTTCTATACTGAAGTTCATATACAATATTATTAATAATGGTTTTTTTGAAGCTAAATACACTTAAAACATGTTTACTTGAAAATAAGGCGTTACTTTTGAAAGATTAGACTAGATGTTTTTTAACCATATGTGGATGGATAGCTTCCATTAGATTGAGTTCGCTCACTTAAGCTTCTTGTGTTCAGATCATACTTAGATTCTTATCTAATTTTTCTTCTGTAATAACCAGTGAATGTTCCATTTCATTTTCTTATTGTTTTAATTAAACATGAGATCTTTAAGGATTTTATTGTTAATAATTGAAATATTGATATTACCATTTCTCAATGTGTTACTTTTTAGAAAATGTGTCAGACTATGGCTAGCATCATAAATGATTAAAACTGGAATATTTTTGGTAATGTTACCCCTAATATGTTGGAAGTTTAAAAATAGGTTGGCACTTTAGAAGAATAATTTAGAGTTGACGTAGATAATAAGGAGGAGGCTATTGAAGCTCACAATAAGCTTAATGCTGCTATTCAAAATGAGATTAATTCTGCTTCAAAAAACTACTTATGTTAAATTATTGGGATGTGACTAAAATTCTAAGCTCTTCCATGATTGCATTCATTGGAGAAGGTAAGATAACACCATTCTATAAATTAACAAGTGTAATGGAGTTTGGCTCTAAGAATAGGATCAGATCATTTCCAGTGGGACCATGTATTTTGAAAATTTATTCAAGGCTTCTAATGTTAACCTTCAAGATTTAAAGAACAATTGTTTGATACCTATCTCTTTCATTTCAACTTTAACTTTATTACTCCTATCCCTCATGTTCTGGTGATATTTAATACTCTATACTAGTTGAGGTAATAAGTTGATGGGTCTGGATGGTTTCATTGCTACCTTTCATGTTCATGTTTGGGATTTCATTAAATGTAACACGAATAATGCCATTCAAAGTTCATTCAAAGTTCCCTTCCTCATAAATAATTTAGATGTTCTGCCATTACTTTAAATCCCAAAAAGGACTTTATGAATGCTCCTTGGAAATATTCAGGCCAGTTAGCCTCACTTCACTGGTGTCTAAAGTAATGAGTAAAATTATTTTCAAAAGGTTGAACCCATTGCTTCCCAAATTTATTTTTTTACATCAATTTTCTTTTTCCCCTGGTCACATTATTACATATTGCATCTTCTTATTGCTTCAGAGCTCTTTCATTCAGTTCATAATAATAGAAGAGATGGTAATGTGATTCTTAAGTTTGACATAAAGAAAGATTATGTTACTATTAGTTGGGATTTCTCCTTGATGGTGCTCAAGTATAAAGGCTTTTCTTCTCTGTTTTGCAAAATCATAAAAAAGTTGCTTGATAAAAATTATTATTTTAAAGTCGTGATAATTTCAAATCTTTAAGAGGGCCAAAACAAGGGGATCCACTTTACCACATATTTTTGGTTATTGTACTAGACTATTCTTTTTTGTTTATTTAATAAGCACCATGTTGATTATCCCGATTGCTCTTTTGCTTCTAATGGTGGGGAAATCTTACTCATTTGGCTTATGCGGATGATCTAATTTTTTTTTTACAATGGCAGAAAGATAAATATAATACATATCCATCATATTTTGCAAAATTTTGAGGATTTTTCTGGTATGACATCCAATAAATCTAAATGCGATAATATTGTTAATAAGTATTTTTGTAGTGATAAAAAGTTTTATCTTGAGGATTGTTTTGGTTTTAAAATCAAGGAGTTTCCTACTAAATATCTTGGAATTATGCTCTCCAAGTACTAGAATAGGAACCTTATTTTCAAGAGGACTTGCATAAAATACTTTTGAGGATATGACCTTTATTTTTATTCCTTTTCGATGCCAATCTTGATGAAATCATCAAGTCTTTTACTGACGGTTGTCGTACATTTGGGGTAGACAATAATAAAAATTAATTAATTTATCTGCCACTACCTTTAATGTGGAGTCCAAAGCTTAGCATTAGTTCATTTTATTCAAACTCTTACCTTCCACTATTGTTAGTGATGTTATGAGAGATAGAGTTATTTTTACAAGAATAATTACATAGATGTATGAAATTAAATCAACATCTTGATCTATAATATCTTTAGAGGAAGGACTACAATTGAGCTAGGAGATCTTTCTATGGTTTTTGCTTTATGACTAAAGGTAGAAGTGAGTATTGAGAGTTGGGAAGAACAGCTTTACCCCTTAAACCTATCTTAAACAAGACTATTAGACCTATAACAAGAGTTTTTTTAAGATGGATGAGAATTCCACCAAGCCCACTCCTTCTCTACACAACCCGTAGCTTCAATGTTTACCATTCATGAGATATGGGGACTACTGACCGACCTTTTTCTTTTTGTAAATTGACAATTACAAGAATTTGATGACGCTACTAGAATATTTAAATTCCAGCAACGGTGTCAAATATCTTGACTGCGTCTTTATATATATATGTGTTTGAAGAATTTGATGGCGCTACTAGAAGATTTAATTTCCAGCAATGGCGTCCAAAGACTTGATCGCGACTTTATAGATGTGTCTAATTTGATTCAACGGTGTTAAAATCTTGACTGCGACTTTATATATATGTGTTTGATTTAATAAAGATGTATATATATAATAAAAAGTCAAATTTGTCAACGCAAGTATACGTATCGCTCAAGTAATATAGGGCTCTAATGGAGTTCAAGTCGAATTTGTCAACGCAAGTATACGTATCGCTCAAGTAATATAGGGCTCTAATGGAGTCTTGTCGAATTTGTCAACGCAAGTATATGTATCGCTCAAGTAATATAGGGCTCTAATGGAGTCCTGACGCAAGTATACGTATCGCTCAAGTAATATAGGGCTCTAATGGAGTCCTAGTTATTGATCCCGCAGAGAGAAATAGAATACTATGGACTAAGCTTTAATAAAAAGTAATACTTCAACTACAACGACGGCGTTCAATTTCCTTATCTGTCACTAATAGGCAATTGAAATAAGTAGATAATTTGGATAACTAATAAATAACTAAAGATAGAAAGTAGGGTTTAATTTTGTGATATTCAATATATAAGAAAGCATCCTTCTCTTTGTCAAGAAATTATAGTGAATAAATAAAATGAATTAGTTCAATTNGCTTGTTGTTCTTTGGATGTTATTATTCTATTATATGTATTAGATGTGGTGTACTACACTTATGTTATATTTACTTGTTTTAGTAGTTCTGGAATGTGCTACTTTCTTGATTCATGTTTGGATGCATATATTATATTTTTTATGTAATGTGGTTTGTATTTTATAGTTTCTATTTACACATGTGATATTCTACTATACCTCTTAATTTTGTATCTTTTATGATATCACATGTCATGTATAAGATAAAAACAAGTTTTAGGGGTAGGTGCTTGGGTTTGGCATGTTTGTTAGCCCAATATTAATTAAATATACTAAAATATAGTCTCTAAAAACNCTCCAATTCTACGCCCGATAGTAATATTTCCCTATTTATTTGTACCCAACTTCCAAGGGCTTTGATCTCCATGAATCTTGGATTTAATCTTCTCTATTGTAAAACTCAACATATTTTAACAAATCAATTGGCCAGATTGAAAGTAAATTAAGATTGAAATTAAAAGATCATCATAATTTCTTAAACATTTTCATGGCTTCAGCAATTCAAATCACCATTTCACAAATCTCGAGACAAGGAGAAAGACAGATAAAACTACTTAGAACTCATGGGGAAAGCACAACAAAACTTGAAATTCATATATAAAATCAAAGTCATACAAACTATAACAAGTAAATAACTTATCTCTAGCTTTGTCCCCAAGAATACTCTTTGAAGTTCCTCTGAATCTCTTCCTTTCCTTACAACACACAGAATTCCTCTTCGAAGTAGCAAGGAGGAAGAAATCTCTCACTTTCCCTCCACTCTTACAATTTCTCGAAGAATTCCTCACAATTACACCCTCTAGCAAGCTCTCTACACACTAATGGAACCTATCTAACCTCCAGGACTCCTCTATTTTTGGCAAAAATCTTCTCTTTAAAGATGTGGATGAGTTTTCCCAAGAGTTGCTTATGCACCCCTCCAAAATCCGGCCTTATCCATTGTACAAGTACAAATAACCGTCAATCCCGCCGTCGGCGGCCTCGATGGCGCCGTCTGCGGCCTTGTGGAGATTTTGTCCTGTAGCCTCGGGAAAATCTCGCCTTCGGCGGCGTTGATTGCGCCGTCGGCGCCTTAGTGCAATTCTCCACATTTTGGTCCTTTTTGCTCCAAATTCGCTCATTTTTGCATCTTTTTGCTCTATGTTAGTCTGCGCCCTAGTTCAAATCTTCACATTTTGGTCTTTTTCGCTCCAAATTCACTCCTTTTTGCATCTTTTTGCTCCAATGAACTAATTCATCATTCCTCCTTTTTGCTCCAAATTCTCTCCTTTTTGCATCTTTTTGCCCAATAACCCTAATTCATCAATCCTACAACAAAACATCAAAAATACCTTTCTTTAAAGTGTAATATCATTAAAAATAGTATAAAATAGATCAAAACATCAAAAATACCTTTCTTTAAAGTGTAATATCATTAAAAACAGTATAAAAGAGGTACAAAAATCTCAACATATTTTACTTTGTTCAACTACGCAGTGGGAGTCGCACAACCTAGCTGGGTATTTAAGTGATCAAGCAGAGAAGCACTGGTGCTGGTAAGAGTATTAAACTTGGTAGCATGCAACCAAGTAGATGTATCAGTGTAGTGAGTGGAATAGGAGGCTTGATTCAGTGGGAGTTTTTATTGTCTCACCATTTGATCTTTATGAGGACTCTACACAATTGATGGAGCAGAATGATGACGGAAAGGAGTAAGTGTCACTTCATAATTTTTTTCTGACTCTATCCCTTAGATGTTAATTCCATTTGTGGTTATTGAGCAGAATACTTGGAAACTTTTTGTATTTTTGCTTGTTGTTCTTTGGATGTTATTATTCTATTATATGTATTAGATGTGGTGTACTACACTTATGTTATATTTACTTGTTTTAGTAGTTCTGGAATGTGCTACTTTCTTGATTCATGTTTGGATGCATATATTATATTTTTTATGTAATGTGGTTTGTATTTTATAGTTTCTATTTACACATGTGATATTCTACTATACCTCTTAATTTTGTATCTTTTATGATATCACATGTCATGTATAAGATAAAAACAAGTTTTAGGGGTAGGTGCTTGGGTTTGGCATGTTTGTTAGCCCAATATTAATTAAATATATCTAAAATATAGTCTCCATATGTGTTTAGCATAACAACATGGACTTTTAGTCATGTGATAATAAAAGTATAGTAAACTTAAATGTGAAGTAAGCATTACATAAAGATTGAATTTAAGTTAATTTATTAATAACTAAAATCATATTTAAACTAATTATGTTTTTAGCATTAGATTTCTTAAACACTTAAAAGAGATAGAATAAAAATATAATTAACTATTCAAAAATATTTAAGTTACTTATTATCGATTATAAATGACTTAATTGAAATATAAACTTTAAATAAATTATAATACTTTGTGATTAAAAATTATAAGATGATTATGAATTGTAGAATAGAAAAGAAGAGAAATTCAAAATAAAAATAAATTTAACTAGATATAGTAATTATTAATAGTTTAAAAAGACAAAAGAAAAAAAGAAAAAAAACTAGAATCTAAGAATAAATAAAAAGAAAATTTTATAATGTTTTTGAGAAGAGACCTCAAGTAAAGCATAAAATCAAAATTTTTGTGTCCTAACTTTCTTTTACATAAAACTTAAAAAGCTTTCTTGATTGAGTTATCTAATATTATATTAAAAAACCAATAAAATTTAAATTGTTTTGATTGGTAAGTTATATGATTTAATATATGTTTGATAAATGAACTTGTTTTAGTAAAACAACATTAAGTAATTTAAGATCCTTTTTGCTATCACGTAAATTAATTAATATTTTTATGTTATTTCAAATTAATAAGAGTTGAATACTTTATAAATGTTTGCACACTTTTATAATAAGTTAATGATGTTGTTCATGACTAAGGAACCTCTAAGGTGTGTTCTACTAGATAAACTTTGCATAAGTAAAGATTTTTTTACTATTAAACTACTTGATGGTAAGTAATATATAAATTTGAGAGAACTAGTGTGAATTAAAAATATAGTGTTATATAAATTATATTTTTATTTTGTTAATTATGATAGTTTTATTCTTATGAAAGGTGTATTTAATTTGTTTTGTAGGAAACATGAGTGAAGCTAGCTTAAAGGATTAAAAAAAGCTAAACTAAGTACTTATATGTTGAACTAGAGCCTTGTGATCTAAAGTTAAAGAAACAGGCCCCTAACTACTCCTTGGGGCCTAGACACTTGAAATGATAGCAACAGACACCTAAGCACCAGTTTTGGACTCCTCATGGCCTAAAGCCAACACAACATACACCCTTAAGGTGTCAGTTCTGGGCACATATGCATCTAAAACTATTAAGAAAGCAGAGATTCAACACTTCAAGCTAATGCTTGGGTACTAATGTGTGAGGGATTACAATTCAAAACGTTTAATTTGCATTTCTTCATGAGGATGACTTAAATTCATCTAATATGAAGAATTAAGAAACTATGTGGGAGATTTTGGTAGACTATCAATGGAGACTTGGAGACGAGAGAGGAGACAGAGGGTAGTTAGTGATGAAGCGAGGAGTGCTGAGAATCACTATGAGCTTGAGTGAGATATATTGTGTGAGTGTGTTTCATTTCTTCCCACTAGAGAAAGTGTGTTCAAGTGTTAAGTTTTAATGCGAGAAACTCTATGGAGTAACGTGTGGAATAATCTACTTTGGTTGTTCCTACTTATGTATAAACTATGTTTTCTAAGTTGCATCTCTCTCTTGAATTGGGATCTAGGAATTGAAGATTGAATCCATGAATTATTAAAACCCTTAAACTTCATGCATAATGTAATATATTAACCTTGCCTGCTTAATTTACTTAAAAATTATTCATTTAAAAAATTTTAAAAGTAACAATCTAGCACTATGTAAGTAGCCTAATGGAATTATTAGGATAACATTGGAACGATTAAAATAACACACATGTATGGGAGAATAGGAATATAGCTGCTAGAACTGTGTAATCATTTTGAGAAATTTGCAAACGCTAGGATTTTTGTATGATTAAGTGATTTTAATTTTAATTTGAAATCCCAAAGTTTCTTATGGACATGGAAGATGCCAAGGAGTAGGGGTGTTTTCGATTGCCATCTACCATAGGATTTTGTGGATTGATTTGAAATTCTTAAGTCTGTATTAAGGGAGATTAGTTTATTTGATTCAAAATTTCACTCCCTAAACATTGGATTTCTGATTATAAAATTAGGCAATAGTCACCCTGAAAACTAACCAGAACTTCAACCTTATAAACTAAACATGGGGCTAGTAGATTAGAAATTTTTCATATTTTGGAAATTAAATAAGTTCCTTATGGGATTAATATACGTGCTCAAATTTGTATAATACATGAGTGATACGTACATTTGTGTGGTTGTCATCTGGTTCACAATATTTCCGGCATGAATTTCGTAATGAAATAAATTTTAGCCAGTCACAAGACCAGTTTTGATCGATTGAATGATGCCCTGCAAACTATCATTGTTAAGCTTGAAGCACAACGAGCCTCCCGAAGTCCTCAACATAAATACACCGAATGTTAACCACTTATGTCTCGGGGAATTGACAAACCCCATGCTCGATCAAGGTTCAGTCTCTCCCTCCAAACAACCTCATCAACACCTCCAGAAATTTATTGGCCAAGTAACCCTAAAATATTCATCTCTTTACTTACTTAGAGGCTAAGAAGTTATTGAAATATGCTTCTTTTTCAAATTAATCCAAAACTTAATACTCTTGTACATTGCACTTATTTTTTTAATAATATAAATTTGTGATCCCATTAAAACACTATTTATTTAAATCCGCTTGAGAACCGCAAGGCCGTATATGTGTACTAACTTATCATCAAAGTTGACTTTCTTTGGTGGGATGATGGAGTTCAGTGTCGGTCAACGCAGCCATGATTTTTGTGGTGGAGCAATATTTATTTCTCCATGGCTTTGAGCTATGGCCATTCCCCATTTATATAAATTAATAAGAAGTCCTAATTGGAACCAACCTTCCACACACCAACACAACTTTATTGAAGAATTTCGAAGAACAGCGATAATGTCAAGGCTTGCTAATTCTGTCATCCTCTTCATCTGGTTTTTGTCTCTCTGTCATCAGGTAAAAGAAATTTATTTATTTATTATTATTATTATAATAATTATTATTAATTCATTCATATTCAGGTTTGATAATTTAATTAGTGAATTAGTAAATTTGTCATGTAAATTTTTATTATTATTATTATTATAATAATAATTATTATGTTGAAAACATGAAGTACAAAGGTGATGCTGGAGATATTGTATATCAAGTGAACAAAGTAATAATTTGATTTTGATTCGAGTTAAATTTTGATTAATGTTTGGCTTGATTGAATTTTGATTCAAATTTTGTATGATTCGTTATCTCTTTTTGGAGTTGAAATTGATGTGATGTTGATTAATTTTTTTATTTGAAAGCAAATTCGAAGTAAATTACATATAAACTTATATCCAAGTCAAAGTTAGATGGTTCGTCCAATTATCACATAATTGCTTAGGAAGACTTACTTAATTATATATATATAATGAAAATGCTATTATTAAATATATATTATATTAATGAACAGAGAACCTTTTGGAATTAAAGAAACAAGTATGATTCGCATTTGATGTAACTATACGACCAATTTCCATATTCATAACTCAAAACATGATTATTTTATTGTAGTTTTTGGTGTCCATCTGTTATGGCTTGATTGCTTCATTGTTACGTGAATGACAATTTATATTGAAAAATATGTTCTCAACTAAACAGGCTTCTTATATAAATTTATTTTTAAGTGCAAAACAAACAATTAAGATACATAAATATAGTTTTTAGCTTAGTAGGTTATAATATTTCTTGATTAAGTATTTTATATAAAATTATGAGTATGATACTAATTATGTTTTAATTATTTTATTTTAAAATTTCTTGAAAATATTAGTCAATGATGACGAGTTATAGATAGTTTTTTTTGCATTAGTTTCTTAATTATTATTAGTGGTTTGTCTTAATCTCTTTTTCTATTGGTTAGTTGTAACCAATTACGACTGTTCAATTAAAATAGTTGGGATAAAACAATTAAAACATTTGTAATTATTCGCTGATCTCATCTTTAATGCTACACCACTCAATGAGAATTAATTTAGTTTAAAATATAAAAATGTAATCAATGTATTATTTTAATTAAAACATACTTCTCATTTGCAACTTATTGAGGCCTTGTTTTTCAGATTCATGGAATAAAGTTTTTGCTGGATGTGAATGACTATAACGATGGGAAGGCCAACCCCAGGCATGACCCACCACCACCAAAAGGAAAACCAGGGTTCGGCGGCAAAAACCCTTAGTTTATTTTTATTTATATTTTTTAACCGCTAATTAATTTCCTCCATTTTCATTGTAATAAGAAATCCTATTGTTAGAGGATGAAGCAAAGTATATTTGCCTGACTGCTTAACAATAGTTGTTCTGTTTAGTTATTATTTTTTTTTTTCAAGTCTTAACTCTGGCTCATTCACTGGTATAATTTTCTTTTTTATGTCTCACATGTAAGCATTCATATTTGCATGTATGATGCTCAAATCTTTAGTATCACGTATAACATATCACCTTCAATAGAGTAGAAAAGAAAATATTTATAGACATTGAATTCTTGATGGTATTAAAGTGGTGTGTATTTATACCATAATAGGTATGAAATGATAAATATATTGCAGATTTTGTTTTAGTTGATTGATCTTTTTGTAAGATTTGAAGGCTATGATATATTGGAAAATAAAGTGGAGCAATGTTATAGTTGTTATAACTTTTATTTGGTTATTGTCGCCTTGTAAGATGGAGTGCCAACTGGCTACATCATAGCTGAAACAATTATGTTGGGAGTTCTTTGGTAAGTATATCTACAACCTGATCTTGAGGATTCAGATGTTCAATTGATAGTTCTATTTTAATCAATCACGAATGAAGTGGTAATCTGTTTATGTGCTCAGTCAAGGCATGAAGGATGGAATTTTTGGTGATTGACATGGAAAAAAAATGTTGTCATAAAATTTTATGATAGATGTAGTATGATATCAGCCTCAATATAGTAGTCAAGGCAACAAGATCATGTTAGTGGAGGAGGTAGCTAAGATGTGCTATTAGGCATTGGTGGAAGAATGAGAGATTCTAGATTGTTGCTTGGCGGCCCATGAGTTTGTTGTCAAGGTATGCATAGTAGTTCGAGGTGGAACTGAAATTGAAGTGATAGCCTACCTACTTTGAATTTAAGTAGGCAAGGTGTTCGAGGTAGCTACATGTAATTCAAAAATCATAAGCTCCAATGGCCTATAGATGGTAAAGGATGCATTTGAAAAGATAGCAGTGGATATTTATGGATTGTGCATATGCTTACATAACTTGTTAACAGGGAACACACTATGTGGTCTCATGATTGTAAGTTTCTTAAGGGAATTGACAAGGTGTTGGTCATGCTAAAGATTTATTGGAGCCCTTTTTGCTCTACATCAAGGGCAAGATGGTCAACCAAAGTTCTTCATGGTTCATGGTTGTGGCATCTAAGTTTTAACTCTGGAAATTTTCCAAAAGCGATTTGGCACCGGGGCACCCGTGCTTGCTTCACAGACCAGCATATAGTCAATGATGGAGGCTTCTGAATGTTATAGAGCTGTCATGGTGTCCCGGTCTCAAAGACCAGCATTGCAGAGCACCACTAAAAACATTAAGGAATTGGTAAACTCCCCAACGCCGGAAGCACCTAGCACCTTGGCTCCATTTTAGGTGCCACAATATCCCATCAAATCTAATTACAACAATCTTTTGTAACAAAATGTGGAATTTATGATTTAGGGTCTAGCGCCGCAACACCTAATTTATTTACGTATAGAATTTGTTGGCATTGTTTTGATCCATATGTGTCCATCACATATTTAAGAGGATTTTTATCTAAAAAAATGTATACATCATTTGAGAANATATATATATATAATCATTCATATGTTGAAAATGTTGAAGATTTATGGGTACAAATTAAAAGAGAATTTTCTTATACCTTATGGGTGTAAGATTGAGTTTATTTTATTTTGGAGTTTGGTATCACTATAAGGGCAAACCGTCATAGTTAAAAATATCCTAGGAGTTGTGGACTCTTAGGGTTTAGGGTTTAAGTTGTGGAAAGGCCTACGAAAGGGTTAACCAACTTTGGGAAGAAGGTGTAGATTGGGGTTGGGACTAAAAAATCATTGAAGGAGTTAGGTTTGAAAGAATTAAGATGAAGTCAGAAAAGAAATTTAGAATTGGTTGGATTTTTTTGATTTGGGTTTGATTTGAAAATTTTAATGAAGAAAAGCTTTGCGATGAAAGGGTTTAAGTTGATTAGTTTGGTTTTAAAGAGTTGGGTTGAAGCTTTTTATTTGAAGTTTTTCACTTCAAGGTTGATTTGAAGGTTTTGATTTAAAAAAATTAGGTTTAAATGATTTGGTAGTTTTGAGTTTGAAGATCATTATTTGAATATGTTGAAAGGATATCTAAAAGGAAGCTGAGAGCCTGACCTTAAGTAAAATCTAGACTCATAAGGAGAATAAGTAGGTATACTAAACTAAATTTGGGTATAACATCCCTTGTCATGATGCCTATGGTGTTCAATGGTGTCAGGTTCATTAGTTGCCTTAGACTATTAACCAACTAAAAATTAAGAGATCTACACTATTACCATAACAATGATGAATGTAGATCTTCTTAACTATTAGGTGGTCAGAGGCGATTTCGTTATTAACCGTGGGTTACTTCATCCACGAGCACCTACATAGTCTAAAGAGGTTACATGTCATAGTCTAGACTATTTTAGGAGTATGTGTGATCCTGAGTTTTTTTTTTGAGTTGACTAGCCTAGGGTTCACCGTTGATCTACTTAGATGTGGTTTTAATTATTTAAGTTAGTGTATTTTAATTTCATTTTGGTGGGTTCAATGTTTTAATTTCATTTGTTTTTATTTTCTACTTTATCGATCAACATAAAAAACAAGAAATTCTGAGATTGATATTTCACATTTAATTTTCATCCAATGTTTACAGTTCATATGCAATATCAAAAGAGAGGTTTCACATTTATAAAATCTATTTTTTTTTTATTTAACACTTTTTTTTTGTTTTCTTACATGCTAAATTTTTAATATTTCATATTAAGATCATCATTCACTCAAAAAGTTTTAATTAAAAAAAATTACAGTTTACTTCGTCATGCCTAATAATATCATTTAAAAATTTTGTGCTATTTGACAAAATCACACACACACACACACACACACACACACACACAAACACACACACACACACACACACACACATATAGACACATATTTTCATCTCATACACAAAAAAATTTTATGTTATTATTCATTTTATAAAAAAATTTAAATATTAGGCATGTGAAAGATATCTATTAGGTGTTAAAATTACAAATATATGAGAATTTGTATGAAATGTTCATGAATTTTTAAATTTGCATGTTAATGTGCAAAAACATATAAAATACATATTTAAAATGTAAACTTGCATATTTATATGCTTAACATGTAAGAATTGTATGGGCTTTAAAAAAATTACAATAAATAAGTAAGCCCAATTGGTTTACATAAAAATTGTAACATTAATTCCACTTAAGCTCTATTAATTTTTTTCTTTAAGCATTTGCATAAATTTTTATCACTTAAGATTTTTTTGGAAATTTTTGCTTTTCATGCAATCTTAATTAGGAAGTTTAAGTATTTTTTGTAGCACATTTAAATTTATATAAATTATATAAAAATTTTTTTAAGATTTTTTAGCCATTTTGAATTTATATAATTTAAACTAAACATAATTTTAAGAATTTTTTAGCACATTTGAATTTTTTAAATTATAGAAAATTAAAATTGAGATCCCTTTTTAGCGAATTTGAATTTATTAAAATTATGTAAAAAGTAAGTTTGAGAATTTTTAGCTCATTTGAAATTATTTAAATTAGCTTAAAAATAATTTTTGAGAATTTTAGAGAAAATTTGGATTTATATAAATTATATCAAAAATAATTTTGATTATTTTTTAGAATATTTGAATTTATGTAATTTATATAAAAAGTGTTTTTTTTAGAATTTTAAACACATTTGAATTCATATAAATTATATAAAAAGGAATTTTGAGAGCGTTTTTAGCATATTTGAATTTATATAAATGATATACAGCAACAACAAGAAGAAGCATTTATCCCACTAAGTGGGGTCAGCTACATCAATCCTTTATCGTCATTGTACCCAATTGAGTTTCATATTTTCATTTAATTTTATTTGATTAAGATCTTTTTTATTACAAAACTTCTAAGCTTTTTTTGGTCTAGCTCTGTCTTTCTTAACATAAGTCAAATTCATAACATCTACTCTTCTAACCAGATCATCAGATGGTTAATGTTTAATTTGACTAAACAATGTAATACGACTCTTTATAATATTGTCCACAAGTAGAGCTACACCAACTCTATCAAAGCTATTTTCATTTTGAATTTTTTCTCTAAGTGTCAAACCCTTCATCCGCCTAAGAATTCTCATCTCAGTAAAACTTAGTTCTGTCATATGCTTCTTCTTCAAAGCCAACATTCTGCGCCATCGAGCATTATAGCTCTCACCACCATGTTAAAAAATTTTCCTTTTAGTCTAAGTGGTATTTTTCTATCACAACACACCTTGAAGCATTACTCCACTTAAGAAACCAACTTGAATTTATATAATTGAAAAAAAAAAAAGAGATTTCTGA
This sequence comes from Phalaenopsis hybrid cultivar, assembly GCA_002079205.1. Lineage (NCBI taxonomy): Eukaryota > Viridiplantae > Streptophyta > Magnoliopsida > Asparagales > Orchidaceae > Phalaenopsis > Phalaenopsis hybrid cultivar. Next base: position 388,726 of record JXCR01148719.1, on the reverse strand, counting down.
GAATTTTGGAGCACATATAAATTTATATAAAACAACATTTTGAGGATTCTCTAACACATTTAAATTTATATAAATTATATGAAAAGTAATTTTAAGAATTTTGGGGTATATCTTCATTTATGGAAATTATGTAAATAGTTATTTAGAGAATATTCGTCATAAGCTTTGAGAATTTGATTTAACTTACTCCACAGGCATATAAGTTTATATGAACCACACTTAAACATGCAAATTATCTCAAATCATCACATAAACAAGCAATTGGCATAGACCATCACATAAACATGTCAATCAGTTTAAATCTCACCTAAACATGTCAATACCTACATATGCCTATGAAAAAATGNCACATCTATATATATATATATAAACATGTGAATAACTAATGATGTGAATACATAAACCTGTGAAAACATGTGATAGATAACTACATAAGCATGTGACTACCTAGGCATATGAGTACATATGTATATGAAAACGCATGAATATACGAATATATAAATATATAACCATGTGCATACCTAGTTATGTGGATATATGCAGAAATATGTGAAAACATTTGAATATATTAATATGTACACATGTGAATGCCTATGCTTGTGAAAACATGTAAATACTTAAATACATAAACATGTGAATACCTAAGCACTTGGACTATTTCTATCTAAATGATTAGATGCAACATTCAGAGAATAATACACTTAGGTACTATCTCAAATGATAGAAATACTACATTAAAGTTGATCTGATCAATCAGATAATGAAAATTTTCATGATATATGAGTGTATGGAATTAATGCATTTCCTTTACATTATGACGGATGAAAGATAAGATTTATTTTATCATGGGATTTTGTTTCATTATGAAAGGTTTCCATCACAATTAATTATATTTCAAAAGTTGTGGTTTCCGAGAACTCTTAATTAAAGTATTGAATTATATTATTCACAATCATCGACATGTGTCTGTAATATCATTGATATTGAAGTTTTAGAAGGACGAATTTGAGAATTTTGAAATGGCTTAAGTGGAATTAAAAATTTGGATGGTTATGATAAAGATTGATTTCACTTGAGCTGAAATAATTGAGTTGATTGAGTTTAATGTCATTTAGGTCTTCATTTTGGATTTACATTTATGTTTGATTTGGTTTAAGTTTATTGTTAAGTTATATAAGTGGTTTGTTGAGAGTAGTTTTAAGGTTTTTTTATTATATATTTGAGAAAAAAATTTCTTATTTATTTAAGTCTTTTGGAATTGATTTGTTATTGTTACTTAAATTTATTATGTTTATTTCATGTTTATATCAAATTTCCTTGAAGATTATTAAAATTCCTTTAAGACTTTTTAAATTTCTTATGGTGATTTGTTTAATTTAGTTGAAAATTGATGATTGATTGTTATCTAAAATAGTAACTTAAATTAATTAAATTTTGTTGAATTTAACTTTATGGGTTTGTTTAAACTTTTAAAGCTCTATTAATGATTTGTTAAGGTGTTTTGGAATTTATTTAAGCTTGCTAAGATTTATTAGAGTTCATTTAAGTTTGTTAATAGTTATTTCAAATTCATTAACCTTTCTAAGTTTTATTAGGATTCATTTAGGTTTGTTAAAATTTATTAAATTTAATTAATCCTTTTGTTGAATTTCACTTATTTTTGAGTTATCAATGTTTTTTTAAGGTTCATGGTTTATTAAAATTTTTTAAAGTTTATTAAAATTTGTCAAAGTCTGTTTAAGTTCAATAATTTTTTTTTAAAGTTTAAGTTGGATGAAGTTATTTAAAGTTGATCAAAGTTTATAAAATTTAGGTTTGGATTTTCAAGATTTATGAATCCAAAAGTTGATTAAAGTTTATAAAATTTAGGTTTGGATTTTCAAGATTTCTAAATCCAAAGGGTTTGGGCCAAGTAATTCAATATTGAAATTTTGTATTGAGTTTGAGGTCAAATTTGGTGTTGAGTTACAATTGAGTTTGACCCATTGAAATTGGATTTATTTGAATTGATCTAAAATTGAATTGATCTGATTTGAGTTGATTTGTGTTTATTTGGGGTCCAGTTAAAAGTTTGTTAGTTTGGATTGAAATTGAGGATGAGTTTAGAATTGAATTGATTTGGAAATGATTTTTAACCTAGACTAAGGGGTAGAAAAAGGTAATCAATTTCTAGATGGAGGTGAAGCACTAACTTAAAACAACTCTAAATAAAAACTAATTGGTGGACTAAGCTATAATTTAGGAATTACGCCCCCGATCAAAATGCTAATAACATTCCACCATCCAAGGAATTAAGATCCTTAAACTATTAACTAATAAAATAACTTATGGTCTCCCTTATTTTCATTGCAATAATTACAATAGATCGTCCTATTATTAAGTGGAATGAGGTACCTTCATCAGTAACCAAAAGATGCTTAATCTTAGGGCACCCTTATAGTCATGGGGGTGACTCATTTATTTTAGAGGTCTTAGTCCTTAAATCTATCAATTGGGTATCTAGTAAACTTACCTATATTGTGGTTATGAAAATTAAAGTTAGTAGATTTTAATTATTTTTTGTGTTTTATATTTAATTTTGAAATTAATTTGATTTCTTAGTTTGTTGATTATGGAGAAAATCAGGATTCTTTCAAGGGCTTGAAGTTTTAGTTTTCTTAAGTTATTGGTTGAAGTCATAAATCAGGTCTCTTCTAAGGTTTAATTTTCACCCTAGGTTACAGTTTTTTTGATCTTTCACCTAAGTTTGATCTCTAATATATTAAGTTTAGGATGAATATATACTTAAAACAATTTAACCAAGACTATCATGTCTATACTTTTCATATTTAAGAATCATCTATATGCTCTCAAAAATTTTTTTTTTTTTCATTCAGAATGGATTTTAATATAAGATTTTATCATATTGAAAATGTGAGTGGTATAGACTTACTTAAATATGATTTATATGTACTTGAAATAGCCCAAGACTTGTATACTCAAAGATCAAGGCTACGAATTCACATATTTCTAGACAGAAACATGTTCATTCTAAGACACTTATGTCCATGAATATATAAGTCTTGCGAAGGCTTTGCTTTTAAAAAGCCTTAAAAAACTTTTGAGCTCATTGATTATTGACATGAATAATCTTTGATATATATATTTAAATTTCTTTAGTTTTTTTTAAGTTAATTGAGTTAATTTGTATTGGAAAGATGTTTTGTTGGAATTTCTATGTTTTTTTAAAATTAATTTTGTTTTAAATATAATTTTAAAGTTTTAAGTTACAGTTTATATAATAAGGTTTTAGTTTTGGAAAAACTTTTAAAATTTAAAAGGTATTATGTTAAGATTTTTTAATTTTGAAAATTCATTTTAAAAGTTTTAAAAAGTCTTTGACTTTGACAAAAGGTATTACGATTTTAATTTTTTTTGGAAGGTTTTAAGCTTCCTTAATTTTAAAAAAGGCGTTCAGATTTTTTTGTTTTGAAAAAGATTGTCAAGATTTTTATAATTTTGAAAAGCTATTATGATTTCAAATTTCAAAGAACGTGTTAAGATTTTGAGAAAGATTTGAATTATGTTAGAGGTTTTAATTTTAAATTTCTTTTAAGGATTTAACTTTAAGGTTTAAGTTTTATAGATTTTAAATTTTTATTAAAAAAAGATTTTGAAGTTTAAAAATTATTAAAGACCTATCTTTTATGGTTTAATGTTTAGTTTTAAATATTCTAACTTTTATATAAGAAAAAACGTTTTAACATTATTTTTTAGAAAATCTAATTGAGAAAACTTTTAAATAAATTCTTTTAGAGGCAATTCTCATGAGCTTGAACCCTCCCAAAATTCATTAGAGCTGATTCATTTTTTCAAAGAACTTTTTAAGTTTAACTAGTTGGGTTTACTTGAACACATTATGGTGAAGAACCATTGGTTTTAGAAGACTTCAGGTTAAGGTTAAGTGTTATCATTACATAGACACAGGGCTTTTGGATGAGGTGCATATTCAAAGATTTTGGTTGTTTGAATAATCAAGCATGTTATTGAAATTAGTGAACCACCTTGAATGATAGGAAGAGGACTTTTTCAATATGTTTGATTATTTAAACTAAGAAAATGTTTGATATCTGCACTGGTTTGTGACATAAAAATTCTTTATCTAGTCTGGAAACTAAATAGTTTAGATTAGTTATGGGGTCTCGTCTTTCCTATAACGGAAGACCCCTATTGTTAGTTAAATCTAAACAAAGGTACATAGCAAAACGCTCGATTAATGTTGTAGTGTTGTCCTCATTAAATTTCTAAGTTCAAGTTTTTACAAAAGGAATAACTTAATAATTGTGTAGTCGTTAATAGAATCCAAAGAGAGGAAAGGTAGAGGATCCCTGAAGATACAAAGGAAACCTTAGTAATATCCCAGAGTATCTTATTGCTTGGCTTTTGTCATTTTTTAAGAAAGATTTTAATGTTGCATCATGATGCTTTATTAGAATGTTAGGATGTATATTGTATGGCATAAATTCATGTAGGAGCCTAAAAGTGATGATTTACATTGTAACTGGAGTAATGACCTTGGAGTTCAAGGGTTAGCTTTACCAAGAGCAGTGCTATGTCAGAGCCTTAATCTAAAAAAAAGGTAGAACATACAATGCAATGGACTTGGAACCCTACCTGGAAAGGCTTTCCATCTAAACCATATTATCACATTAAAAACCATGCATGACCGATTTTGATGATGCAAGATGGGGTAAGTTGTGGTTTAGTAAGAGTAGTATGCCTTATGAATTGATTATAAATCAAGTTGCTTAGCTATGTATCGTATGCATAATATCCAAAGTTTAATGCGAACATATTTTGAAAGTTTGAATTTAAATGTTTTATATTTTGCTACACTCAAATGTTTAGTTTTCATTGATGCTGAGTGCATTGAAGAAAACTTTGTAATGGGATATGAAATTCTTTGATGATAAATGCATAGAAGGTTTGTTTCAAAAGGCTAATTGGTATGCTTAGGCAAAACTCAATATATCAGGTAGTGGTTCTCACAGATGCCACCCCTTTCTGTATAATGAGTGAGGGTCTGCAGATAAGGAATAGGAGCAACAAGTTATGCATAGCCTATATATCATGTTATCATTCATAGGCCTAAGCTGAAAGGGAGCTTCTACTCAATTTTATTTGATGTCAACCGAGGTTGTTTAGATGTATAATGTTTTTAGGTTTGTGAATGCAATGATTTATGTGGTTTTAGTTATGAATTACATTTTAAACGGTTAAGTTGAAGTTATTTAGGTTGTGATAGAAGGTTTAGTTCTTATGTGAGATTATTAGTAATAAAGGTAAAAAACAAAAATGTAAATATCAGTTTATAATTTGGAAAAACATATCAAATGAATACAGAAAAACTAATGGTATGAGTACTAACCCTAACTTATGTCAGACTCATCAACTGACCACATCCACACTACTGTTGATTGTTTAGTTAAAGTTCATCTTTCAATCTATGTTTCATCTTCTTTTGGATAGTTTGGATGTTTGTAGTCAGTTGACCATAACACTGTGTCAGTCGTCAACATGGGTAAGTTGTTGGTTTAAAGTATATTTAATTTAATTTATAATTGTATATTTATAATTTTGAAAATTAGTATTTTAAATTTTGAAAATACAAGACCAAACTAATCTCATACAAAAAATATTTAAATAAACAAGAACAACACTACAAGACATGCATCTATCGTGAGGAATAGACACGTTACTTGATAGTGAGGCTCAATTAAGTAAAATAAAGGATTTATAACATCTGTTTTAGTCTGCAAAACCATTTATGTTGACCGACAAGTTATCTTATTAAATATAACAGATTAGAAAAGGTTTCTATTACACGGTTTCTTAAAGCTCCCTAAAAGTGTAAGCCACTATAGTTAAATACATCATAAATGACCGAAGTCATTCAAGAAAACTCTCGCTTTAGATTACAGGTATTTACCTTCATGAATCTTAAAGCTTAGGATTTCAAGGTTAGATGAAGAAATATCTAATGGGAAAGATCAAATAGGAACACTTATTTTTGGAATCCAAAGGGATAAAACTCGAGGATGTCACGGATCCTGAGGAGAACCTCAAAGACTTCTCAAACTATCCTATGGTTTTGGATTCAATTTCAAGGAAGTATTACTTGATGTGTAATTCTGTCAATTTTGATATTTAGGATTTACACATGCATGATACGTTTATATAAATAGCCTGAAAGATATGAGAGTTTTTGTCGTAACCAACGACAACCTCAGTGCCTAAAGTGAGTTAGGGCTTATATTGCACAACATGGTTGTGCAAAGTCCTAAAGATAAGTTAAGAATCATTGTCGTACTGGATGGGCTACCTTGAAATTTTATGGCTTGTTATTTAATTCTAAAGAATTGTTTGTTGATGATGATCCCATTTTCTCTCTCAAAGATGTTCTTTTATATTTCCTCGTCATGGTGCCCACAGAGTTTGCTTCAAGCTCCTCGTCAAAGTGACAGCTCCAGGTGCATGGTTTTATGGATTTGTAGTTTATATGTTAGGTTCTTGTTGTTGGTGTTGTTTAAGTGTTTTGAGGGGATTTTAATTTATGTTAAGCGACACTAGTTAAGATCCCACGGTTTCATCCACTTGACACCATTATTTTATTTTGAGTTTACTTATTTTAAACAAGTTATCAAGCTCATTTAAACTAGAGAACTATTGTTAGCAACCTTAGGTTACCTCATCCGAGAATTCTCATAAACCCAAAAGGAGTGTATTATGTTTATTCATTGTTTCAAAAGTGTATATTTAATTTTAAAAGTCTCTTTTGTTGTTTTCATTTTTTGTTTAGTTTTGCATGTAAAATAGATAAATACAGGTAAAAAAAAAATGATGTATGGTAAATAAAGGGACTGTAGTACATAAAATGTAAATGTGTACCTGGACCATTTCTACAGTTACATGGTTAGTATCATAAAACATAATATAATATGCAGAGAATTTAAATAAAATTAAATTATGGAAAAATAAAGTAGGAACATTCAATATGAAAAGTCGAAAGTGAGTCATAATAAAGCATGAGTATGTAAAAGAAAACCCATAGTCACATATGAAAAACCGGGACAAAGTGTAAGACATTGATAAAGGTGGGTGCTTAGATTTGGACTGTGTGCTTCCCAACCTTGAGTAAGAACTACCAACCTGATATTGTATGGAGGGTAGTCTCTAACTTCAATCCAAGTAATTAATTGTGGACCTTTATAAGTTTTTATTTTATTTTAATTTTCATGCATGATGAATTTACTTTAGTAAGCAAAAGTAGTTGAGTTGTGAAAAGAATTATTATTTGAAACATTTTTACAAAGCCGTATAGTCCATAATTTAATTACTCTAATCAAGCTAGGACTACTAGAAACCTAAGAAAATCAGAGGTAACAATCTTATCAAGAGTCAGCGAATAACATCATCGGTCCTATCCTCTCCCCTTATTGAAGGTCCTTGAGGTAGGATGTATTATTCCAAATTTTACATCGTACCCCTTGTTCAACACACAATAACATTATTTTCATCGCCCTAGGCACCTAGGCCTCAGACTTACACAAGCTCGATGATTCATATGTAGTAAAAAAAAAATTTCCCATTTGCTCACAAGTATTTAAATACCTTAGGGGAGACTCAAATCCTTGAGCATTGGGTTATAATTTTAGGATGAGCGGTGTAGGGAATTTTTGTTGATTTTGGTGAATTATGGGGTACTGAAGCATAACTTGGTGCGTCCCTAAATGTTTTAAGGATGATTTTCTTGAATAAAGCACAATAAGTTAAATTGTCCTTTAAAATATCCAAAAGATAATAAAAGTGTTTGGGGCATAACCCTAAAAAACCTTTAAAGTCTTTTGAATCGTTTTGAGTTCATGAAATTATTATCTGTGCTCAATGAACCTTGATAATTTAATTATACCATGAGCTGTGTAATCAAGTATTCACTTGATGTTCTAATTAGGAAAAATGTGAGTGGATGCCTTAAGGGTAGGCTGAATTATTAAGGATCTTGTGCTCATAATTAAGGATGGGTTTGTAGTTCTTTAATGGTATTCATGGTTGGTTATGTTTCCTTTTCTAAACCTTATTAAGTAAATTCAGATTAGGCCTAATTCACTACTAAGCCCTTAAGTTTTCTTTCATGGATAACATGTAATAAAAAAATAATGTCGAATTAAATGGATTTAATTCTTATCAAAAGATTGTACTTGTCATTTAATCACTTATTAAGGGCTTTAAATGAGTAATTCATCATCTTCCTAGCTCAAGCCCTCTACCTTGAGATCATTTAATTAGATAAACTCCCAAGTCACAATAACTTTGGAAAATTTTAATTTTACCCTTATTATAGGAAAGGTGATGAATTGGTTTCTACCACTTAAACCCTTATGTTTCAAACATCCAAGAGAGTTCATTATGATCAATATTACCCATTTACCCTATGAGTATGCCTAAATTTAAATTGTAGCTTTAAATTACATAATTATCTTTTTTCCCTTAAGGCTTTCCACTTCATAATTTATTAAATTTAACTCAAATGACTCTGAAATTTTTTGTGAGCCCACTCATGGGGCAATTAAAATATCGGATAAGAAATTATAATTTTCTGATTTTTATTTAATTTTATAGAATTATTTTAACTCAAAAGTAGGGTTATAATTTTAATTCGTTTAGTTGACCGAAACAAATTCTCTATATTTAAGAAAATTATTGTTGGTTCACCTAGATTAGAGGACCTCTAGGAATAATTTTTTATAAATTTTTGAATTTTATTTTAATTATTATATTTATTTGCTATTTTTTGTGATTAATTAAATAGAAAATATAATTTAATCTAAAAATTACCTTTTTATATTTTTCATTAGTTCCTCTAAGTTTATAGAACTTTGAGAAATAAATTTTAATTTTTTGTGATTTTTATTTTATTTATTGTAATTATTTTACAAAATTAAGGAAAACACATTTTATGTATTTCAAAATACATAACCTTATTAAGAAAATTAGGAAAAATATTTTATGTGGTCCCAAGTGATGAGGGAACAATTTGTGGCATTTTTTTGCATTTTTGCATTTTTTTAATTCTTAATTATTTTTAGTCATTAGAAAATTCTCCTAATCACAGAGAGCTCCCAAAGCCAGTTTTATAATTTTTTGAATTATATTTTAATTATTAAAAATCATTTTAGTGTAAAAAATGTCATTTAACTTAGAAAATCAAGTTAAGTTATCAAATGAACATCAATGATTTAAAATATTTATGGGGAGTTCTTTGAACTTTAAATCATAATGGAGAATCAAAATCAAGACATTTAGATGATTATTTTTCCCAAATTAATTTACTTTGTGTTTTAGGGTTTAGTGAGAGTTAAGTGTGTTCTTAATGACTTGGCCCTTGAAAAATTCTCCAAAGGGTTATCTGGTCACAATAAATCTTCAAAAATTTCTTTGGATTTTTTTAAGCAACATGCTAATTATTATGATTAATTTATGCAAGTAATATACATAAAATGGAAAAATATGGATCTCTGTCTAGAGGTCTTCTCTAACCTTGGAAAAGTTAGATAATATCCCCAATGACAGAGGCAACAACTTGCAAAAATATCAATCAATGGTGAAATGTCTACATGCATGGAAAGTTAAAAAAATCAAAATCATATTTAAATAACTTAAAATAAAATATGCATCAAATAAACTTCAAACCATTTCAACCCTGTTTTTCTCTTTTCACTGAGCACTAGGGTATTTTTCTTTTATTTTTGTGATTTCTCTACACCAAGATATGGATTTTTAAAGTTATTGCCATTAAATAAATAAAATAAAGCCCTATTTTTCTACTTATCTAGGGCAGCGCCACATCATCCTTGGCGTCTCCGAAGCTCCACACAACATCTTTTAGTTTGGCACTGTCATTTGAGTCATCCTGCACTTTATGAACTACTCTCCCATCCAGGGCAATCAGAGCCCTACATTTGATATATGTGCGATCCAACGGCTGTGGGTCATCATCCCCAAATAGTGTGAACCCGTAACCGTTAACCCTAAAACCTTAAGATCTCCCTCATTTCTCAACCAAATGACCTTGAGCTTGATCTCATGGACTCTTCTAAGTGTGAATAACATATCCATACTATAGACATGCCATTAAACTAACCCTAATCACATGGAGAATCAAAATAGGCCTAGGAAGTGGAGAAGTTCAATACCTTTGCTGTGAGAAGGGAAGCTTCAATCAGATGTGTTCAGCACATTCGTGAAGGTCCAAGGAGGCAAGGGATCAAGCCTCTGGTCGTGGTGAAGGTCTAGACCCAAATTCGATCAAGGCCAAATTTGGGTGTTGATCAATGTCTAGTGTAGAGGCTCTCTGTGAGGGGGGTTTGATAAGGCTTTGTATTCTTTCACTGTGGTGAAGGTGTGGGTGATTTTAATCTATTTTTTGTGCATTATGGAGGTGTGGAGAGTTCTGTCTTACCTCTGACAGGGATTTGAGCTCAAAAATTGAACTCCGACAAGGGGAATTAAGGCAAGGAAGTGGTTGGGTTGCACTGAGGAGGTCTCAAGGAGGATATGGGAGCAATTTAGAGGGGTCTCCTTGTGAAAATTTCAGCACCTCTCTCTTGGCCTTGAAGGATCCATGGGCGGAGAGGAGAGGCCAGGGCCTGATCATGGGTACATAAGCTTGCTTAGGTGGTAGGCTAAGAGGCTCTAAAGTTTAATTGAGGTGAGCTAGCTCATAGGGCTAAGGATGGGTTTGATTTAAGGGTTATGGCTCTCCATTTTGAGGTTTTCTGATGACTAGGCCGGTTAGCAGAGCCATGGGAGGTGGCTAGGAGGTCAGGTTAGTCAAGGGGAGGCTTAATTATGTTTTACACCCGAGGGTTAGTCATAATGGAAGAGATATTTGGTTTAAGACCCAAAAATGGATATGAATTTCTTAATTTAGGGACCATTGGTCCATAACTTTCTTTAGTGGGTTTTGTATGGTTTATCGTGGTCCAAAGGATTGGCTTAGTGGCTGTGGAGGCCTTTGGTTGGCCAATTTAGCTCGATTAGGCCAATTTGGTGAAGGGGTTCATGTGGGTCAAAATGGCTAAAGGTTGGGTTTGGGTTAGGCCAACCATGATTTGGAGCCCAATTAATTGATCAACATTGTGTAGATGATTATAATGAAGATTTTAGATGAAGGGTTGAAATGATTTTGAGTTCAATTGGGGGTTCAATTTGAAGGATTTTGGAAATTTGGTGACTTTGGGCATGTTGGACTAGACTTGAGTCTAGATTGGGCTAAGTCCATATTGATTGTTGAAAATTTTCATTAAGAATTTCATGAAGAGTTTTCAACAGAAATTGGGTGCCAGTTTTGAGGCCAAGGCATTCAATTATTTGAAATTTGGAGACGTAGCTAATTTGAGGTAAATTTGGGGATTCTTGGACTTAGGTCAAAATTAAATGAAATTGAGGCTTCACGAAGGCCAATTATAGGTCAAGTTTGATGTGTAGGAATATTATGAAAAGTTTTCAACATAAATTGTGGTAAATTGAGTAGGTTATTGGGCTTAATTTTTTGGGATTATGTCAAGTAGCTAAAATGGGGTTTGACTTAGATCAAAATTGCGCTCAAAATATGGGCCAATGAAGCTTGGATTTGGTTTAAATTGGTCACATCAAAGGTGAATTTAAGTTTAGGATTGATATTGAAGAAAATTGGGCCCAACTTGATAGACATTTGAGGTGAATATGGGGAAATTGGGCCTTTAAAGGCAATTTGGGGGTTTTAGGAAAGTTTGGGGTAACAAGGGTATTTTTGTAATTTTGGCAATTTTGGGTGGTTTTGGGTAATTTGGGTATCTACAAATGGTTTGAAATGATTTTTGAACAATTTTGGATATTTTGGGTGAACTTGAGGATTTTGACCAAATTTGGGATTTGGGGGTGTTTAGGTAATTTGGGTAGGTTTGGGGATGAAATGTCAAATCGGGTATTTTGGTAGGGTTTGGGTATCAACCACCCTACATGAGCTATGGACAAATAGAATCCTCATTTTGGTCCTATATGTACTGGTGTTAGCTAAACCCTAACCTAAGGCTAGTGGGTTTAGGGGACCATCTACATGAGTCTCCCAAAGGATCAAGGGATCAAAGTCAACAAATATTGGGTTTAGGGTTGTGAGGGATTGTGAGTGAGAGTGAGTGAAAGTGAGTGCCTTAGATCTAGCACCCAAATTCAACCTTAAGGGCAAGCAATCCTATGGAAACTCACCTTGAGCTCCTTTATATTGACCTCACCTACTAAGTGCTAGAGGTTATGACCAATAGGTGGAACTTCAAGTTGAGCACAATGGAGTGTAGAATTTCTGATGGCAAGAGTCCCTTTTTTAGTTCTCTAAGATAGTCAATAAGAAAGTCCTATGGTTAGACCCTTGGCTATTAAAGAGGAAAAAACTGAACCTCAACCAACAGTGAGGTCAACATGCACGTCTAATCTAAGTCAACCAACCCTATATGGTCTTAAAACACTGTAATAACTATTTTCTTCCTTCTCATCTCTTCTCTTACTCAAGATTCTCTAATCATAACTAATTTGATTCAATACTAAATAACACAAAATTTCACACAAACAAAACGTTTATATTAATTCACGAATGATTACAAATGTTTCCAAATACATAGATTCTCAATCCAAATAGTCTCGGATGAGAAAATACCTAAGCATAATGCCAGATCTTATTAACATAAAACACACATTAAATCACTTAACATAAACAAACTCTACTCACATAAACATTACACTAAACACATAACTCCATTCCCTAGTTGATGGCACAAATTATGGCCTATCACTAGTCTCTCCTTCAGCATTTGGAATGTATATATGAAAGAACGAATGATGATTAATAACTCTGATTGAATCTTCTTCAATCCACTTGTTCTTCAGATGCATTGCCTTGTTTGCTTCTTCTATAAAACTGGTATGACTAAATTGCGTCTTATGTTTCCATCCCATATGATGTCGTGTGCGTTAACTTTCATCACTTTCGCTTCAATTGAGTCACATTAAACTCAATTCTAGTGATTTTATTTGTTATTCCTTCGATATGAATGGCTAGGAAACTATTATACATCTCTTGCGCACTCTGACTAATAAACTTCTTTCTCATTTTTTCCTCCTTCTGCTTCAAATCACACTCCCAAGATGACATTTTTCAAAACTTCTCTCTTTCACTTAGAATTTTAAGGGTTAAATGAAGGTGTGGTAAAATTTCTCTTTATTCCCTTCTATTTATAGGCTTTAAACCTCCCTCATAACTCTTAGGCACGTCCTAGAACCACTCTCACACGTTCAAGCCAACTAATTCATGGTTAGAACTTCTAGAAACCAAATTTGCACAAGTTTTTTTATATGTCGCGCTTAAGCATCAGATCTTGGCACTTAAGCGCCATTGCTCAATTTAACACCGGTCAACTTAACGTCCAAACATTTGTTCTAACATGTATAACCCATCTTTTAAGGTCTTAGAATAATCGCTAACTCAATATATAGTCAAAATACTACCAGAATTTTCTAAATCACACTCAACAACATAAAAATAAAATCAAACACACAGATAATTATGGGGTGCCTCCCATAGAGCGCTTAGTTTAACGTTGTCGGCCCGAATTAACCAGTGCTTATTATGGTTGACCCAACATTAGAAAATCATTTAATATAAGTTGGTCACCTAAAAAGTAGGATTTCAACATGTGACTATTCACTTTGAATATTTTATCAGTTTTATGATTTTTTATATCCACAGCTCCATAGGGATAAACTTTCACAACAAATGGGCCCATTCACCTGGACTTAAGTTTGCCTAAAAAAAATCTCAATCTTACATTATAAAGTAAAACTTGTTGCCCTTGCTGAAAATTTTTAGTATGAATCCTCTGATCATGCCACATCTTCATGTTTTCTTTGTAAATCTTAGCACTTTCATAAGATTCGTTCCTTATCTATTCAAGCTCATTCAATTGCAATAACCTCTTCTCACCAGCTTCTTTCAAATTGGAATTAAACTCTTTAATCCCCCAATATGTTTTATGCTCAAGTTTAACTGGTAAGTGACACACTTTCCTAAATATTAGCCTATATGGGGACATTCCTTTATGAGTTTTGTATGCAGTATTATAAGCCCACAAAGCATAGTCAAGTTTAGTTGACCAATCCATTTTAGTTAGATTTACATATTTTTCTAATATTATTTTAATTTCATGATTGGATAATTCAGCCAAACTACTTGTTTGAGGATGATAAATAGTAGTGATTCCATGGTTTATATGATATTTTTTAATAATTTCTCCATTTCTAAATTTTTGAAATGACTTCCCCTGTCTATTATGATTACTCTCGGTATCCCAAATCTACAAAATATATTTATTCTTAAAAACTTTGCAACACTTTAAGCATCACATCAAGGTAAAGTAATAGATTTTATCCATTTGGATACATATTCTACTCCTAACAATATATATAAATTTCCAAAAGATGGTATAAATGTTATCATGAAATCTAATCCCCAAACATCAAATATCTTAACTTCTAACACATAATTGAGAGGCATCTAGTTCCTTCTAAAATATTGCCTATCATTGACATCAATCATTAGTTATAATATAAGCATTAATATCTTTAAAGATTGTAGGCCAATAAAATTCAGGTTGTAAAATTTTTTAAGCTATTTTATCAACACAAAAATTTCCCCAAAAATTAGAATTATGACGTTTTTGGATAATTGTAGGCACTATTTTGGTCGGGGGAGTTGCTCGTTGGAAGCTATCGGTCGCTAGAATCGAAATCTCGTCGCCCAATTTGAAAAGACATTTTAATTTACATATATCTTTAAATTTAAAAAAATTATATGAAATCAAACTGACCTCAAAATTTTTATAGTTTAGATGAAAGAGCACTATACCTCAAACCCTGTATCTATCTCGAAGGATAAACACAAGACTTGAGGGTAAGGCTTGATGAAGTAAACTAATAAATATATGACAACCGTTTAGTCTGTGAAACCATTTTATTTGCCAGTAATTTCCTCTATTTAATATAAAGAAATAAGTAGGGTTTATTTTAAGCTGGACTCGGGCAAGCTTCATATAAGGGCAGGCCCCTATAATTAATTAACCGAAGTCACGTAAAACAAATCTCGATAAAAATTAGGAAATATTATCTTCAAGGAGTTCAAAAGGATAGGACTGTTCAACAAAATTCGATAAAGAGGTATGAAATGAGAATAACTCAAATTTGGAATATTTTATTATAGAATCCAAAGGAGGAAGAACTAGGAGATGTCATAGATCATGATGAGAACCTTGGTGACTTCCGAGTCTATTCAATTATTTGGCTTCAATTTTGAAGAGATATTATTTAGCTGTTCATCCTGCCAATTTTATTTATTAGGGCTTACATTTGTGTGAAATGATCACACAAATATCTTGAAAGATGTGCTGATTTCAGTGGTGACAAACGACAACCTCAGAATCCTAAGACGAGTTAGGCTTATATTGTAAAGTAGAGCTATAGAAAGACATAAAGATATGGTGAGGTTTTACGTTGCATAAGCAAACTACCCTGAAGTCCTATAGCTTGGTTGTTTAATTCTAAGGAAGGAAATTTGTTTAGCTCATGTAGACCTGTTTTGTTGTTGAGGATAATTGTGCTGCCCACCATGCTAGCTCCAAGCTCCTTACCGTGATAAGTCTAAGTTTTCTAGTGTGTCAAGTTATGATGTCAAATCAGATGTCCCTATGGTTGTAGTTCTTTAAATGTTATGGGGCATATTAAAGGTTATTAGAGCGACGCCGGTTAGGATCCTACGGTTCCCTCATTCCGGTACCACTATTTTCTATCAAATTCACTTAGTCCAAATGAATTTACTAAACTCTTTCATTTAGACCTTGGGAAGCCTCATTAGCAAGCGTAGGTTACCTCCTCCGAGAGATTCCCAATCATCCAATAAATTCATCTTAATTTAGTTGCAATTGTTGTTTTATGATGTTTGTAATTAAATTTTCAGTTGTTTTATATTTTGGATGTTGTGGCGGTGAATTTTATCTTGGTTGATTTTAGTTTTGGTTTTGGGTTTTATGACTATCCTAGTAGTTTAGTTTTCATGCAGGGTGACATCATTGTTTAACATGCAGGTTTGTGTTTTTTTGTTCATACATGCTAGTGACTAAGTACAGTAACGTACTAAAAAGTAAAGTACGGGAAACTAGAAGTGCAAGTAAAATAAAAGCATACCTGGATGGTCTTCCTGTCATCTTCAAATGAAACTCAAAATGAGAACATTTATATGTTAAAAGCATTTTATGCAAAGCAGGGAAATAAGGTCCCGGTGATCTACCAAATCCTAAATCATATCTTGGCAAGCCCCTATTAATTCATTTGAGGATGATTTCATTGAGCAAAATTTACTAAGTTTAGTAGACCTCCGAGGTATCCAAAAGGTCGGGAGGAAGAAGCAGGTCCATGCTTCCCTCTCACCGCCTTGTAAAAAGTCTCGAGCTCATTTAAACTTATTATGTTGCTTAATAATCCATTATGTAAATAAGTTTAGTGTTCAGTGAACATCAATGTTTTAATTTTCTCTATGAGTAGGGTGATTATCATTTGTCATTTAATTTGGGAATTATGTGAGTGAAGATTTTTAAAAGGGGCAAGTTAATGCTATTAAGACACTCTTAGGCTTGTAGTGTTTTAAAAGTGTTCAATTTCTAGTTACATTCACCTTTCTAATCCTCATTTAACAAAATTTGATTTAGCCTAGGTCACTACTAAGCCTTTAAGACCTCGGTGGACATATTGGTAATTTTTGAAAGAAAATGAATTATAAATGATAATGATTCATCATCAAAAGGTTTGAATGTCATTTGAACACCAGATAAAGTTATTCAATTATAGAGTTATTAACATCCAAAATCATACCCCTAAGTGTAGGATCATTTAATTTAATATATATCCAAATTTTAATGATTTAGCAAATTGCAAATTTATCCTTTAATTAAGAAAACTGAAAGTGGAATCTACCAATTAATCCCTTACATTTCAATCATCTGAACATGTTAATTGAGATCAAAGTTTGCCCATCTTACCCTCTTGAATTAAGCCTAAATGTTAATTAGGGCTAGATTTTCAAAATTGCACTTTTATCCCAAAGGCTCTATCACTTCATAATTCATCAAATTTAATTCAAATGACTTTGAGATTTTTATCTTACCTCACTAATGAGTGAATTAAGACATCAGAGGTAAAAATGTGATTTTGCAAAATTTAATTTAATTTACATGATTATTTACATGCAAAAATAAGATTTTTCAAAGAAAATTCAATAACTTAACTAACACAAAGCCTAATCACTTAAAATTTTTACTAGAGGTAGAACTAGACCATAGAACAACTTGGACCAAATTTCATGATTTTTTGAATTTCATTTGAATTATTAGAAATATTTTAAGTTTTGTAGTATTAATTAATTATAAATTATTTCAAATAAGGAAAATTAAGCCTTTTTTATTTTTATTAAATTTCTCTAAAGTAAAAGAACCCATAAAAATAAATTTCACATTTTTATGATTCTTTTTTGAATTATTAGAATTATTTAGATGAAAAATTAGAAAAAAATCCATTTTTAGCCTTTGAAAATTATTTTTTAAAGGTTTTAAAATTCAATGTTTTTACTTAGAAAATTAGGAAAAATAGCTGAATTACTTCTAAGTGCTTGAGAAATAATTTAGAACATTTCCATAAACTTTATTAATTGTATAACTATATTATTTTTTATTATTTAAATATTCAAAATATGCTTAAAAAATTAAAATTTTATTTTAATTATAATTTAATTTTTAGAGAATCCCTCTGATCACAGAGAACTCCCAAACCAATTTTATAATTTTTTAAGTTATATTTTAATTATTAAAAATCATTTCAATGTCAAAAATGCTATTTAACTTAGAAAATCAAATTAGGTTGCCATATGAACTCCAAATGTTTTGAAATTTTTATGAGGAGTCCTCTAAACTTTAAATTACAGTGGAGAGTCAAACTCAAGTCATTTAGATATTTTTTCCCAAATTAATTTTTTTTGTATCTTGTGGTTTTATGAAAATCAGGTTTGTTCATAATGACTTGGCTCATGAAAATTTTTTTTTGGATTCTCTTGCCACAGTGAACCCACGAAAATTTTTCTTGGATTTATCTAAGCAATACGCTAATTACCATGATTAATTTATGCAAATGATGGACATAAACTTGAAAAATATGGTAACCTCTGACATTAGAAAAATCAGGGAATATCCCTCATGATAGAGGCAACAACATGCCAAAATATTAAGCCATGGGGAAATACTTAAATGCATGGCGAATCAAAATAATTAGAAAAATAGTTAAATAACTAAATATAAAATATGCATCAAAAAAATTTCAAACCATTTCCACATTTTTCTCCTCTGTTCATTGAGCACTAGGGTATTTTTCTTTTATTTTTGTGATTTTTCAAAGTTATGGGCATTTAAATAAATAGAAAAATTCCTATTTTTCTATTCAAACACGAAGCATTGTGTCACCCTACGGCGACTCCAAAGCTCTATGTGGCATCCTCTGGTTCGGCACCGCCATCCACCTCAGTGCTGACTCGACCTGCGGTTCAAGTATGAAGGCATTGTTTGGCTCGATCTCGTCTGTCCATCCGATACACCCTCGATCGAACGACTCCCCGTCATCTTCCCCGATAGACAAAACTCGTGACCGTCAACCCTAAAACCTTAAGATCTCCCTCATTTCTCAAACAAATTATCTTAGGTTTGATCATATAGACTCGTCTAAGTGAGACAGACATATTCATACTGTAAACATGTCATTAAACTAACCTGAATCATAAAAGAATCAGAACAGGCTCGAGAAGAGGGGAAGTTCATTACCTTTGCTCTGAGAAGGGAAGCTTCAATCAAAGATTCTTGGCACGTTTGTGGAGGTCCAAGAATGCTAGAGATTATGCCTTTGCTCGTGGTAAAAGGTCTAGACCCAAATTTGATCAAGGTCAAATTTGGGTGTTGATCAAAGTCTAGTGTGGAGGCTCTCTGTGAGAGGGCATTGATGGGGTTTCTTCTCCTTTCACTGTGGTGAAGGTGTGGGTAAATTTAATTGAGATTTGGTTCTCTGTGGAGGCGTGGTGGAGAATGTCCTGTCTCTGACATGGATTTGAGCTAAAAAATTGGCTCTAACAAGAGAAATGAGGCAAGGAGGTGGTTCGGTTGCACTGAGGATGTCTCAAAAAGGCTATGAGAGAAATTTGGAAGGGTCTCCTTGAGAAAATTTCAGCACCCTTTCTTTGTCCGTGAAGAGGACATTTTATAGGCATGGCCGAAGAGTGGAGCTCAAAGCGTGGCCTTGGGTACAAAAGTCTGCTGAGGTGGTGGGCTAAGAGGCTCTAAAGCATAGTCAAGGTGAGCTGGCCCCTAGGGTTGAGATTGGGTTTGATTTAGGGATAGTGGCCCTAGGTCTTGAGGTGCTCCAGTGACTAGGCTAACCTGCAAGGCCAGAAGAGGTGGGTAGGATGTCAAATGAGCCAGAGGAATCTGTCACAACCATTCATTTGTGCTGGTGATAGGTTTTGGCAAAGATCTCTTTGGCTTAAGCAATTTAGGAAACAAATCCCTTGATTTAGGGGACCTTTGATCCACGACTCATCTAGGGTGGGCTGGGTGAGTCTAGCTTGGTCACTAGGGTCCAAAAATTGGTTATAGAAGTTTTGCCTTGGTCAATTTGACATTGCTAGGTAAATTTTGGTGCATGGGTTCATTGTGGGTCTAAATGGCTAAAATTTAGGTTTAGGTAAGGCTAACCATGACTTTGAGCCCAATTGATTAGTCAAATTTATGTAGATGATTTTAATGAAGATTTTTTGTGAAGGTTGAAATGATTTTGAGTCCAATTGGGGGTTCAATTTGAATGATTTTTGAATTTTGGTCAATTTGGGCATGTTGGGCTAAACATGGGTCTAGATTGGGCTAAGTTTGGGTTAAGTCCAAATTAATTATTAAGAATGGTCTATAAGAACATCATAAAGGTTTTTCAACATAAGTTGGGTGTCAATTTTGGGGTTAAGGCAACCAATTTGGTAGAATTTGGATGTATGGCCAATTTGGGGCAAATTTGGGAATTTTTGGACTTGTGTTAAAATTGAATGCAATTGAGGCATTGACAAGGCCAATTGAAGGTCAAGTATGCTATTTAGGATTGTTATGAAAAGATTAGGATTCAAATTGGGGGAAATTTGGGCCAAATTGATGAACATTTAAGATGAATTTGGGGAAATTGAGCCTTTAAAGACAATTTGAGGGTTTTGGTCAAAATGGTCAAATTGGCCAAATTGGGTTTAATTTGCTAGTCTAATTGGTTTTGGTAACATTTGGAGTGATTTTGGAGGTTTGGGAAAGTTTGGGGTGCCAATGGCATTTTTATAATTTTGGCCATTTTGGGGGCATTTTGGTAAATTTGGAATTTTTTGGTAGTTTTGGGTAACTTGGTATTTTGAAATGGTTTGAAATGATTTCTGGAAAAATTTGGGTATTTTGAGTGGATTCGGGAATTTTGGCCAAATTTAGGGCTCCAAGGGTATCTAGGTAATTTGGGGGATTTTGGGGGCAAAATGCCAAGTTGGATATTTTTGGTAGAATTGGGGTGCCAACCACCCTATATGAGCCATGGACCAATGGAATCCCCATTTTGGTCCTCTATGTATTGGTCTTAGCTAAACCCTAGCATAGGGCTAGTGGGTTTAGGGGACCATCTACAAGAGTCTAACAAAAGATTAAGGGATCGAAGTCAACAAATATTGGGTTTAGGTTTGTGAGGGATTGTGAGTGAGAGTGAGTGAAAGTGAGAGCCTTAGCTCCATACCAACACCCAGGGTTAACTCTAAGGTCAATTAGTTCTATGGAATCTCTCCTTGAGCTCCCCCATAATAACTTCACCTACAAAGTGCTAGAGGTTAGGACGAATATGTAGAGCTTCAAGTTGAGTAAAGAAGAAGGTAGAATTTCGAATGGTGAGAGTTCCTTTTCTAGTTTTCTAGAATAGTCAATAGGAAAGTCTTATAGCTAGACCATAGGCTACTAAAGAGAAAAAACTAAACATCAACCAAAAGTGAGGTGAATAAATGGACCCCTAATAGGTGTGTTGTACTGGGCAAGCACACGGCGCGTATTGGCGTTGACCGATGAGATCAACAAAACCAATACAGAATCCTAAGTCAATAGACCTAGAAGGAGGTGTAGAATTGTGTGTACTATTTATTTCAGTTGGGGAATTTTAAAGTGAATGTCTGATCAACATCAAGGATTAGGAACTCTCACTGGGGATTAGAGAGTGGGTGTTGAGTTATCAGATTTTAGGTTTTTATAGAGGATGAGAATCAACAATCAGGTGATGCCCTCAAATATTGAGAGTAGGATGCCCTGGTGGGGGTCTTATTCCTATCTGGAAAGGTGTGAGTAAAGAATTGTATGCCAGAGGGGAGTCTTACTCCCATCTCAAAGATATAGGAAGAGAATTGGATGACATGGAGGGGGCTGATCCCGAAACTGCTTATATGCAACAGTATAACTATAGTTCTGATTATATTTTTCTATTATAATTCCTTATTTTGCAACAAAAACAAAAACTTGATCTTGAAGAAAAATAAGAATTTAACTTTTAATTTATATATATTAGGATACTACGCAAGTACACGTATCATTATCAAGTAATATAGAATATTTTTATTAAAGTCTGATAATCAAATCCACATGGAAGATATGCAATATGCATTTTTTGGAAAACTTTCTATTTTTAAAAAGACAATTATTTAAACTAAAGACGTGCAGTAAAGAAAGTTTAAATATTTTTGGTAATTTTAATATTTTGACAAAAACAGAACAAACATAAAAAAGAAAACTTTGGTTTTGTAGAAGAAAAGCACTAAATATGAAAATATCTTTCTCCTTATCATGAATCAGTAATAAGTATAGGAATTCTATTGTGGAAGTATGCATATATCTTCCTTACCATGAATCAATGATAAATATAAAAATTTGTTATGGAAGTATGCTAAATGGCCAAATAGGAGCAATAATATTCTTTACCCTTACTAGAGATGCTATAAAGAACATTGGTTAATCTATAGTGAATCAGTAATAAGTATAGGAATTCTGTTGTGAAAGTATGCAAATTGTGTTGTGCCAAATAAAGCAATAATATTCTTTACCCTTACTAGAGATGCTATAAAGAACATTGGTTAATTTAAAGTTTAAATAGTTCTGAAGACCGACTAGACATGGAAGACACTAGCTCTCACTTTAGAGTTTCCTCGATTTCCTGCACCTAGGGGCTAACATCTCGTATCATAACCTAAGACAAAAAACTAATGGGGCTTTAACCTGTCACTTTAAAGTCCTCTAACTCTACACCCTTTAATGAATATTTCCCTACTTATTTGCACTCAATCATATAAACATATTCTCATTCTTACAACCTCATGTGAATCTTTCCAATTGTTGACTGAGACAATTTAAATTACATTCTCATTCATACAACCTCATGTGATTCTTTCCAATTGTTGATTGAGACAATACTGAATTACATTCTCATTCATACAATCTCATGTGATTCTTTCCAATTATTGACTGAGACTTATTTGCACTAAATCATATGAAGTACATTCTCATTCATACAACCTCATGTGATTCTTTCCAGTTGTTGACTGAGACAATACCAGTCCGGTTCTTACATGTTCTCACAACAAATTTTAACATCTGGATTAGCCAAATCAAGAAGTAAAGGAAGTTCATGGATTTAAATTATCATAACTTCTTTCCAACATTAAAGATCAATACTCTCCAAAAATTCCATCCAACACATAATTACTTATCATTGTAAAAATAAAGGTAAAAAAAACTTCTCAAAATCCATGGAGAAAACAAAACCACACCTTAGTTTAAAAGTAAAAATCTCTGTCAAACCAACAACAAGTCTCAATTAAAACCAAAAGTAGTCTAAACCAAAAGATAAGAACTTGTCTCAAGTCATTTATCATACTCTTGATGTTCCTTTGAATCTCTTCTCTTTTACAACACTCTTAATATAAAACTAAAATAAAAATGATAAATATGTGGTGCCTGGAAATCTCTCCAACTAACTCCCCAATTTTAGAACTTTCAAAACTTTCCCAGTACTTTCAGGACCCCTTTCAAAGTCTCAACCTTCCTTCTTTTATATTTCTCTAAAATGTGCCTTGGTATTTCTTCAAAATATGTCTTAACGATGCATCCTTTCACAATAATTTTCGTCCATGGTGGTTGTAACCACCTATTAAGCCAATAGGTGCCTCTAATAGCTCTTCAAAATTCGCAAAAACCAAATTTAATCATCCAATAATTGCCACTGGCACTTAAGCATGGGGCATCTGGTGCATAGGCGTCGGGGCCTCTGGCGCTTAGGCGCGGTCTTCTCTATTTAACCGGCGCTTGGCGCTTAGGCGTCAAAACACTTTTGCACATTTTTCACCTAGTTGCTCCAAATTTGATCCTTTTTCACTACTTTAAGCATTTTTCACTTTTTTACGTGTGCCTGAAAGAAAAACACAAAAATAACTTCCATTAATGCGCAATATCTCAAAAATAAGTATAAAAATATGTCTAAAACACTATATATTTTAGGCATATCAAAATCCGCCAAACTTAAAATGTTACTTATCCTCAAGTGACACTTCAATCTTTAAAAACTAAATATGTATGATATGTATTTGAGTTTCTTTAGGAGTTACTAAAATTTAGATTTAGAAATATAGTATCAATTTAGAAAAAATATTTAGTAAATGCGACCAACTTAAAGTTTAGAGATTTTTAATGTTAAGAAAGATGAAAATATGAGTTCCTGTCTAATCCAGAAATATTGTAAGTCTTCCAAATTTAGAATTTAGTTCTTTTATTATCTCCACTTAAAAAATTTTGTAAAGAATAGTTTTACTTACTATACTAAATTTATAAGCTTAAGATTTTCTCAAGTTTTATACTTTAAAAAGATCAAATGTAGAACCAATTTTTTATTAGGCATTAATCCTCAAGCTTCTCCTCCCTCACTTTTTCTTCTTATTTTTCCTTTTTTTCCTTTTCTTTTTCTTTTCCTTTTCTTTTTTTTAGGCAAGGATTACTATATCTGAATAGACTTTTAATAATTTCGAATTCTACTTTTCCTTTCCTAAAGCAAATTCTTGATACAAAACTTTTACTTCTAATAATATTATAAGCATTGGAAATTTTTTTTAATAAAAGAAATTTAAGTATTAAAAATAAAAGTCTAAATTTCTAAAATTTTAAAAAATACGATGTTTCTTACTAAAGATAGTTACTTATATTAATCCTTTTCTACACTAAAAACTTTTAACTTAAAGTTTTCCTTCATTACTCAAAATTTCAACTAAACCCTCTCACTCATTTTTAAAATAAAATTTTTACTTCCTTAATATAACTTCACATACTTGATCAATTTTTCTATTTAAATCAAATTCACTTATAGTTCATTTGAGAACAAATAAAATTAAAGTTTTAAAAATATTTTTCATCCCCCCAAACCTAAATTTTTAACAGATTAAACAGTTTAGCATCAAATATATATAAGCATAAATGAAATTAAACTAACTGCTAACAAGAATTTTTATACCCTCATGATACAAGTATAAAACTAAAAATAAGAGCAAAATTAATTTTGATCCAATTTTCTAATATTTTCATTTCAATTAAACATGTGGAGATTCAATAGACTTCTAAACAGTGGGTTTAAACAAAAAAGCAAACTAACACACTAACTTGACTTCACAATCTCAACATAAAACAAATTGACAAACATGATAAAAGAAAATATAGGGTAGCAGTCTTTGAAATTTAATATTTAAGACCTAAGTTAGCAAGATTTTCATTTTTTTAGAAGACATAGAATTAAGTTAAGTTCTAAACGAACTAAATCACAATACTCACAACAGTTACTACCCTAGAATTTTAAAAACAAACTCATAACTAACACAAACATCACAATAACGATAAATTACAAAAGTCCAAAACACAATACATAGTACATATCATCACAAAGATGCAAATGTGGCAGTACTAGACCACATAGTCTACATAGTACATATCAACACCGCTCCTGAATCAGTTTCTGTGATTGCAATGCATCACTGTACCGATCCTAATCCTTTGAACTAACAAATTTACTCGAATTAAAATGGTTCTTTCCATTGATCCTCTTCATTCTTGGTGCCATTCTACAAATTTTATAAATTCCAAAAATAACTTTAAAAATCAAGTCTAAATTACTAAGCTAAACTTCCAAAGTATAAACTACACTTCCCATGCAATTTCCATAGATTTTTTTCTCATTTTTTGCCATGAATAGTGAATTTTCAAATTTCTCCAAATGTGCTCAAAATAAATAGTGAAAATCCAAAATTTTGCATAGAAGTAAAGCTCTTACCTCAAGGAACTTGGATCTAGCAAATTTCACTTGATCCCACCAAGAAATCTTCATTTTAGATGTGCCCTAGTTCTAAAAAATCGTGAACTCGAGAGGTTGAAGGTGACGGTGGCGTTAAAAATGGTAATTTTTTGGGCTGAAATTTCACTTTTAACCGTTTTCGAACTGGCGCTTAAGCGCGGGTAAATGACACTTAGGAGCCTGCCCCTCGGGTTGGCTCGTGTTTAAGCGCGAGATGTGGCGCTTAGGTGCCAGTGCACGATTTTCAAAATTTTCAAATTAAAGTAAAATACACTATTTGCCTAAGTAAACCACCCCTAAATGGTCTCACAGTACATAAATGACTCTTTTCAACTTCCTACAACTCCCATCTCTCTCAAATTTCTCCATAATAAGTATTTCAATTAAAGTCATAAATACTAAAAATAAGACTTAAACACTAAACCACTTGAAAACAAGAGCTTCTAACACACAAATTAAAACACTAAACTTAATTCCATCCTTCATTCAAAGGAAAAAAATTCCTGTCTTTTATTAGTCTCTCTAGGAATATAGAGTTGATAAAACGGACGGTGGTGACAAGCTCTGATACTATCTTCTTCAATCCACTTCTGCTTTATGAACATCGCCTTATCTGCTTCCTCTATATAACTTTTGTGGCTATATTACAACTTCAATTACCATCCAATATGCTCTTGATGTGCACGCAACTGAAGTACCTTGGACTCCAATAAAGTCATAGTATTCTCAATTTTGTTGATCTTCTTTGATATCCCTTCAATACTAACAACTATGAAACAATTATCCATATCTTGTGCACTTTGGCTAGTGAACCTCTTCCTTCTTCTTCAAATCCATCTCCCATGAAGACATTTTCTCTAAATCTCACTTTCTCTTAGACTTTTACGGCTAGAAATGATCTGGGGTGAAATTCCTTCACAAAACCCTTATATTTATAGGCCTAAATCCTTTTAATAACTCCTAGAAATGTTTAGAAACTATCTTGGAACATTTTTACAAAATAATTGGTGATTAAAACTTCTAGAATATTAATTTTTTACATGTGTTTAAACTGTCGCGCTTAAGTGCTGGATCTGGTGCTTAAGCGCCAGTGCACATTTTTTCACTAGTCAACTTAACATCAAAATTCTCATTCTAACATGCTTGGTCACTAAATAAAGTCTTAAAATCTTTACTAACACATAATAGTTTCAAAAAAAAACTACCATAATTTTTTTAATCACACACAAAACAACAATCAAAACATAAACACTCTGATAACTATTTGCCTCCCACAAAGCGCTTGGTTTTACATCGTCAGCCCGACGTATGGTTGACCCAACATCATTTCGATATTTTTAGAAGAAATGAGATGCCCCTCAATTATATTTTATTTTTATTATAGAAAATTAAATCTTGCCACTAGGAAAGATCACTACCCTTTCTAGATCAAATGTTAGATAGACTAGCTGGGCATAAATACTTTAATTTTCTGGATGGATATATCGGTTATCACCAAACTCAAAATAACTCCTAAGGATCAAGAGAAAACAACATTTACCAGTCCTTATGGTACTTTTACTTTTAGAAGAATGCCCGTTGGTTTATGTAATGCCCTTGCTACATTTCAAAGATGTATGATAGTAATTTTTTGTGATTTAATTAAAAAAGGGATTGAAGACTTTATGGATGACTATTTAGTGTTCGGAACTTCATTTGACTCTTGTTTAGAACATTTATATAAAGTTCTTAAGTGGTGTGAAGAAACATATTTAGTCCTTAACTGGGAAAAATGTCAATTTATGGTAGCACGAGGAATTGTATTAGGTTATCAAATACCATAAAATGGTATGGAAGTAGTTCCCGCTAAATTTTAAGTGATCGCTAATTCACCTTCTCCAACAAATGTAAGGGAAATTAGGAGTTTTTTTGGACATGCTGGATTCTACAGTTTATATATTGAAGACTTTTTTAAGATTGCTAAGCCTTTATGCCATTTGTTGGAAAAAGATGCAATTTTCAATTTTGATGAGGAATGCCTAAAAGCTTTTAAATTACTAAAAGAAAAATTAATAACTCCACCAATTATAGTTTCACCAAATTAGGAAAAACCTTTTGAACTTATGTGTAATGCAAGTGATTATGCTATTAGAGCTATTTTAGGATAAAGATATGATAAAATTTTGAAAGTTATTTACTGTGCTGGTAAAGCTCTTAATGAAAGTCAGATATGATAAAATTTTCAAAGTTATTTACTATGCTAGTAAAACTCTTAATAAAACTAAAATTAATATACTACTGATAAAATTTTAAAAGTTATTTACTATGCTAATAAAACTCTTAATGAAACTCAAATTAATTGTACAACAACTGAAAAAAGTTATTAGCAATAGTATATGTCTTTAATAACTTTAGATCTAATTTTATTGGAACTCATTGCATAGTGCATACAGATCATTCTGCTATTAAGTACTTAATGAAAAAGAATGATCTTAAACCTAGACTTATAAGATAGATTCTTCTTTTACAAGAATTTGATTTTGAAATAGTAGATCAGAAGGGAACTGAAATCAAATTGTTGATCATTTGTCCAGGCTTGAATTAGAAAAACCACTCTATTTTGAAAAAGAAATTAATGAACATTTTCTAGATGAAAAATTATTCGTTGTAAATGAGTGGTGTGTTTAGTGGTATGTCGACATTGTGAACTATATTGTTAGTGATCTTAAACCCTATGGAATGACATACCAAAAAATTATTTTTCTGAAGCTAAGACTTATTTTTGGGATGACCCATATTTGTATAAACAAGGAAAGGATCTAATCATTCAAAGATGTGCACCATTAGAAGAAACTTATGAAATTATCAAAAAATATCATAATTCTGATTTTGGGTGACATTTTGGTGTTGATAAAATAACATACAAAATTCTACAATCCAAATTTTATTGGCCTACAATTTTTAGAGATATTAATGCTTATATCAAAACTAGTGATAAATGTCAAAGTGTAGGTAATATTTCAAGAAGAAATGAGATGCCCCTCAATTATATGCTAGAAGTTGAAATATTTGATGTTTGGGGATTAGATTTCATATGACCATTTATACCATCTTTCAAAAATTTATATTTTCTGTTAGTAGTGGACTATGTATCTAAATGGATAGAAGCTGTTGCTTTACCTCGATATGATGCTCAAATTGTTGCAAAATTTTTTAAAATGAACATATTTTGTAGATTTGGGATGCCAAGAGGTATCATTACTGATGGGGGAGCCATTTCAGAAATGTCATTATGGAGAAGTTATTAAAGAAATATCATATAAATCATAGGATTGCTACTGCTTATCGTCCTTATACAAGTGGTTTGGCTGAATTATCCAATCAGGAAATTAAAAGAATTATGGAAAAATCTGTGAATCCAACAAAAATGGATTGTTCAGTCAAACTTGACTATGCTTTATTGGCTTATAGGACTGCATATAGATAAATGGATTGGTCAATCAAACTTGACTATGCTTTGTGGGCTTATAAGACTGCATATAGAACTTCTTATAGGAATCTATTGGTCAGCCAAACTTGACTATGCTTTGTGGGCTTATAGGACTGCATACAGAACTCCTATAAGAATGTTCTTCATTATAGGCTAATATTTGGAAAAGCTTGTCACTTACTAGTTGAACTTGAGCATAAGGCATATTGATAGGCTAATATTTGAGAAAGCTTGTCACTTACCAGTTGAACTTGAGCATAAAGCATATTGGGCTATTAAAGAGTTCAACGATAATTTAAAAGATGCTGGGGAAAAAAGATTGTTACAATTAAATGAGCTTGAAGAGATAAAGAATGAATCTTATGAGAGTGCTAAGATTTATAAAGAAAAGATGAAAATGTGGCATGATCAAAAGATTCTTACTAAAAATTATCGCAAGGGCAACAAGTTTTGTTATATAATGCAAGGTTAAGATTATTTCCAGGCAAACTTAAGTCCAGGTGGATGGGCCCATTTATTGTCATAAAAAATTATCCTTATGGAGCTGTGGATATTAATGATCCTAATTCTAAAAAAAATTTTAAAGTGAATGGACATAGACTGAAACCTTATTATATAAGGGATCAACATAAATATAATGATGGATTGATGTTGAGTTAACCAGAATGAGCACTGGTTACATCGGGCTGACGACGTAATATCTAGCGCTTTGTGGGAGGTAATCTATAGTTATCGTTGTGTTTTTGCTTTGATTGTTGTTTTGAGTCTGATTAAGGAATTTGGGGTAGTATATTTTGAGTTCATTGTGTGCTAGTAATGATTTTTAGACTTTATTTAGTGACCTGGACATGTTAGAATAAGAATTTGGATGTTAAGTTGACTGGTGCAAAAATGTGCACTGGCGCTTAAGCGCTAGATCCGGTGCTTAAGCGCGGCAATTTATTCACATGTGCAAATTTCAATTTCTAGAAGGTGTAACTGCAATTTAGTTGGAATAAATGTGTCTTGGAAGTTTCTAGTCGTGCCTAGAAATTATGAGGGGGAATTAAACCTATAAATAGAAGGGTTTTGTGAAGGAATTTCACTCTAAAATATTTTTAGCCCTAAAAGTCTAAGAAAGAGAGAGATTTAGAGAAAATATTTTTATGGGAGGGGGATTTGAAGAAGAAAGAAGAAGCCATGAAGAAGAAGTTCATTAGTCAAAGTGTAAAGGAGATCTATAACAATTTCTTAGCTGTTAGTATTA
This sequence comes from Phalaenopsis hybrid cultivar, assembly GCA_002079205.1. Taxonomy (NCBI): domain Eukaryota; kingdom Viridiplantae; phylum Streptophyta; class Magnoliopsida; order Asparagales; family Orchidaceae; genus Phalaenopsis; species Phalaenopsis hybrid cultivar. The sequence continues at coordinate 358,421 of JXCR01148719.1, read as the reverse complement.
AAGGGATACCGGAGAAGATCAACCAGATGGAGAATAAAATATCTGTATTAGAGACTAAGGTGCTTGAATTGCATGCTCATCTAGAACATATTGAGTGGCAACTTAAGATGCAATTCAGCCAAACTAGTTATATAGAGAGATAAGGCGATGTTCCTTAAGAAAAAGTGGATCGAAGATGATAGTATTAGAGCTCGTCACCATCATCCATTTTATCATCTCTATATTCATTGAGAGACTACTGAAAGACAAGAATTGTTTCCTTCTAATGAAGAGTGACATTAAGTTAAGTGTTAGGAATTGTGTGTTTGGAGTCATGTTTTTACATGTGTTAGTGTTTAGGTCTTGTGTTTAGTGTTTGTGTCACTTATGCGTTTAATTGTAAATGTGTGTTAAGTAAAGTGTGTTAGTGTTTATGTCTTGTGTTTAGTGTTTGTGTCACTTATATGTTTAATTGTAAAATGTGTGTTAAGTGTTGTCTTGTGTTTAATGTTTGTGTCACTTTTGTGTTTAATTGTAAATGTGTGTTAAGTGTTTTCGGAAAATTTTCTCATCCAAGACTATTTGGAGAGAGAACTAAGTGTTAAATGTGTTTTTACTTATTTTTGAATTAATATAAGTTTGTTTTTATGAATATTTGTGTTTTTTTAGCCTCAAATTGAATTAATTAGTATGGATAATTTTGAGAGAGAAGGGAGTTATAAGAAGTAAAAATATTCATTTAAGTGCTGTGAGACCATTTAGGGGTGGTTTACTTAGGCTGATAGTGCATTTTACTTAAAATTAAAAATTTTGAAAATTTTGCACTAGCACCTAAGCGCCACATCTCGTGCTTAATCGTGAGCCAACTCGAGAGGTAGGAGCCTAAGCACCACTTACCCACGCTTAAGCTCCAGTTCATAAAAATCAGTTTGAGAATGGTTAAAAGTGAATTTTTAGTCATAAAAACCCTTTTTTAATTCCTCATATCGTCTTCCCCAACTCAAGTTTGCAATTTTGAGGGCTAGGGCAAGTGAAATTTGAATATTTCTTGGTGGAATCGAGTGAGATTTGCTAGATCTAAGTTCCTTGAGGTAAGAACTTTACTTTTATGCAAAAATTTTGAAATTTTGCCATATATTTTATGCACATTTGGAAGATCTCAAAAATTTACTATTCATGGTGAAAAGTGAAGAAAAATCTATGGAAATTGCTTGAGAAGTTTAGTTCGTTCTTTTGGAAGTTTAGTTTAGTGATTTAAACTTGATTTTTAAAGTTATTTTTGAAATTTATCAAATTTATAGAATAAAACCAAGAATGAAAAGGAGTAGAGGAAACAACCTATTTGATTCGAGCAAGTTTATCAGTTCAAAAGCTTGGAATTGATATAATGATGCTCTACAGTCACAAAAATTGATTCAGGAGAAATGTTTTAAGAGTCTAGGTGGAGAAGTGGAAGACCTGATAGTCTGCCGAGAGTGGGAATAGTTCTATTGTTTCTCTACTGTCGCTGTGATTTATATTGTTAGGGAGTTTTATGCAAATATCCCAGAGGCTGAGGACGATTGAGTTATGGCTCGAGGGAAGTTGGTACCTTTTACTATAGACTAATCAACTTATTTTACCATTTTCTACAGGAGACTTAGTGTTTTTTTGCTAATTATAGTCCTACGCAAGCGGAGTTAGACAACATTATTTTATACTTGACTATTGGGAGAGAACTTCTGAGGATTACCAATGAGAGGAGAGTAAATTTCCCAACTTCAATGTTATGTGCACCTTCAAAGGCCTGACACTATTTCATTTCTGCTCGTCTGCTTCCGACTAATCATCTTAGTAAAGTGACCAAAGAGAGAGCAATATTGAATTATTTTATTCATGAGGGAAAGCCCATCAACATAGGGGCTTTGATCTATCACACTATCATCAGTTCTGCTACTACGGTTACTACTGCAGGTATGGGATTTGCTTCCTTGATATTTTCTTTATGTGAGCAGGCTAGAGTTAAGTATGATAGTTGGAAGGAAGTTCTATTACCTCTAAAGCCCATCATGAAGGTGAATGTGAAGGCCTATTTTGAGCATTTGATTTTTGGCTGGAGAAGAGGATTTTCCATAAGCTATTGATTACAGACACCTCCTGCATCTACCTCTGATGCATTTTCATTAAGATAATCTACTTCATGTGCTTCTACATCTAGAGGTGATTCTACTAAGACTCAGGATGAGTTACTGTAGAAGATGATGGATAATATCAATTTTACCGCTGATAAAGTACAAACTTTAGAGCATTTTATAGATCATACTAATAGTTATAATAGAAGGAAGAGTGATTATGAAGAGAAATTCCACTCATCTTTGGAAAGCTTGATTAGAGGTGAACCAGAAGTACAATTTCCTTCATATCATCGATGTTCGGATTATCATTTTGCCAAAAAATGGTACAGCGGTGATTCTGAGGATGAAGAGTAGAGCTGAGAGATTCATTTTATGAATGTAATATGATATGAACTATGTGGTCTGAGCTTACTACAGTTGCATCTATGTATTTTTTTGAACCATGTTTTATGTTGTGTTTTGAAATTTTATGTTCTATTGTTGCTGTGATTATTGTGTTAGATAGTATTTTGTTTTTTAAATTTTAGGGTAGTAACTGTTGTTTTGTGTTTAGTACTGTGATTTAGTTAGTTTAGAACTTAACTTAATTTCATATCTGTTATAAAGTAGAAAGTCTTGCTAGCTTAGATCTTAAACTTGAAATTCAGAAGCTGCTACTTTGTATTTTTCCTTTATTATGTTAGTGTGTTGTTTGCTTTTATACCCACTATTTAGAAGTCTCTTGAATCTCTACATTTTAAACTAAAATGAAAATATAGAAAATTTGTCAAAAATTAATTTTACTCCTGTCTTTAGTTTTTATACTTGTATAATTAGGATGTAAAAATTCATGTTAGCATGTTATTTCAATTTTCATTTCTGCCTATATGATTATCTGATGCTAAACTGTTTAATCTGTTAAAAATTTAAGTTTGGGGAGATGAAAAATACTTTCAAAACTGGAATTTTATTTGTTTTCAAATGTACTAAAAGTGAATTTGATTTTAAAAGAAAAATTGATTATGTGTATGAAGTTATATAAGGGAAGGAAAATTTGATTTTAGAAATGAGTAAGAAAATTTAGTTAAAATTTTAAGTATAGAAAATGATTAATATATGTGACTATCGTTAGTAAGAAAAATTGTATGTTTGAAATTTTAGACAATTTAGACATTTATTTTTAATATTGTTATTTCTTTTATTAGAATGATTTTCAAACTATTATTATATTTATAAGTAAAATTTTTATATCAGGACTTTGCATTAGGAAAAAAGAAGTGAAATTCAAAATCATTAAAGGCCTATCCAGGTATAGTAATCCTTTCCTGAAAAAGAAAAAAAAAAGAAGAAGAGAAAAGAAAAAGAAAAAGAAAAGAAAAAGAAAAGGAAAGAAAAAATAAAGAAAAACGATAAGAAATGTAAGGGTGGAGAAGCTTGAGGATTAGTGCCTAATCAAAAATTGGTTCTACATTTGATCTTTTTAAAATATTAGACTTTATGAAAATCTTAAGCTTATAAATATAATATAGTAAGTAAAATTACTTTTAATAATTTTTATTAAGTAGAGAAAATAAAAAACTAAAATCTAAATTTAGAGAGCTTACAATATTTCTGAATTAGATAGGAGCTCATATTTTCATAGTTCTTAACATTAAAAATTTTCAAACTTTAAGTTGGTCTCATTTACTAATATTTTTTTCTAAATTGGACTACTATATTTCTAAATCTAAATTTTAGTAACTCCTAATGAAACTCATACACATATCATACATATTTGGTTTTTAAAGATTGAAGTGTCACTTCAGGACAAGTAACATTTTAAGTTTGGGGGACTTTGATACACCTAAAATATATAGTATTTTTAGACACATTTTTTTACCTATTTTTGAGATATTGCGCTTTAATGGAAAGCATTTTTAAGTTTTTTCTACAGATACAAGTAAAAATGGAAAAAATGATGAAAGGAGTGAAAAAGAATCAAATTTGGAGAAAAAAAATAAAAAATTGTACAAAAGAGTTTTGGGGCCTAAGCGCCAGTTAAATAGAGAAGGCCACGCTCAAGCGCCAGTGGCAGTTAGTAAACGAGTAAAATCAATTTTCATGAATTTCAAAGAGGTTTTTGAGGAACTCATTGGCTTAATATGTGGTTGTAACCACCATTGATGAAAATTATCATGAAAGGATTCGTCTCTTGGGCAAAAACATCGAATCAAGACACATTTTGAAGAGATCCCAAGGCACCTCTTGAAAAAATATAAAAGAAAGAAGAGAGGACTTAAAAAAGAGTCCAAAAAATATTGGTAAGTTTTGAAAGTTCTTCTCTGGGGAGTTAGTTCGGAGAGATTTTCAAAAACCACTTTTTATTTACTTTTTCCTTTTTGTTATTTTGTTTTGAGAGTTGTAAAAGAAGAGATTCAAAGGAACTTTAAGAGTTTGGTGGAGGACTTGAGATAAGTTTTTATCTTTTTATTTTAGACTGAGATTCAAAGAAACTTCAAGAGTTTGGTGGAGGACTTGAGATAAGTTTTTATCTTTTTGTTTCTAGACTACTTTTGGTTTTAATCGAGACTTGTTGTTGGTTTAACAATGATTTCTTCTTTTAAACTAAAGTGTTGTTTTGTTTTCTACATGGATTCTGAGTAGTTTTCTTTATCTTTCTTCTTAAAATAACAAGTAATTAAGTTTTAGATGGAAGTTGTGGAGAGTATTGATCTTTAATGTT
>JXCR01148719.1:315934-353549 GCA_002079205.1 Phalaenopsis hybrid cultivar | reverse complement strand
GAGGTTGTATGAATGAGAATGTAGTTCATATGTTTGAGTGCAAATAAATAAGAAAATATTCATTGATGGGTGTAGAGTTAGAGGACTTTAAAGTGACAGGTTAAAGCCCCCAAATTGGTTTACTTTTTTAGGTTTTGATACAAGAATGTTAGCCCCAGGAGGAGGGAATTAAGGGAACTCTAGAGTGAGAGCAAGTATCTTCCCTACCTTACCGATCTTTAGAATATAACTTTAAATTAGCCAATGTTCTTTATAGCAACTCTAGTAAGGGTAAAGAATATTATTGCTCTAATTAACCAATGTTCTTTATAGCATCTCTAGTAAGGGTAAAGAATATTATTGCTCCTATTTGCCACAGCACAATTTACATACTTCCACAACAGAATTCCAATACTTATTACTGATTCATGATAAGAAGAAAGATATTTTCATAGTAAGTACTTTTCACTACAAAAACTTTAGTTATCTTTTTAAGTTGTTACTGTTTCGTTAAAATATCAAAAATACCAAAAATATTTAAATTTTGAATTCCTACAAAAATCGTTTTTAGTTTAAGTAATTATATTTTTAAAAATAGAAAAACTTTCTAAAAAGTGCATATTGCATAATTTTCTCTGTGGGTTCGATATTCATGTCTTAATCAAAAAGTCCTATATTACTTGATAACGATACGTATACTTGCGTAGTATCCAAATATAATAATATATAAATTTAAAAAGTTAAATTCTTATTTTTCTTCAGGATCAAGTTTTTGGTTTTGTTGGAAAATAAGGAAACATAAGTAAAAAATACCATCAAAACTATTGTTATACTGTGCATAAGCATTAAGTATCCAGGAATCAGCTAACCATGTGGGGTATTGCTCTTCTTTTACAAAGTTAGCATCTATTAACTTCTTCACTTTAGTTTTGACCTGCTGTTCTATTTTAAGGCGCTTTCTTCTAGGAGCTTGTTTTAGTGGGGTCATATCTTTGTCCACTCCAAGTTTATGAACTGAAACCTCTGCTGATAGTCTTTGCATTTCATCATAACTCCATGTGAAACAATCTTTAAACTTTGTCAACAGTTTGTTCAATTCTAAAGATTCTTTATTGTTGAGTAGAGAACTTATAAATGTAGGTCGGGGCCGTTCTTCAGTCTTGAGGTTAATTTTCTTCAATTCATCAATAGTTGATTTAATTTCCTTAAATTCTTGCAGAGCATATTCTATCAACTGATCAGTAGAGTCATCCTTTATATCGAGACAATCCTCTCCTAATTCACTAGTAACAACCATGCAAAACTCTGAATCATCGGCTGGTTCGACTGTACCAAATCTGAGACCCTCTTTCGATTTGGGAGTTCAACTTTTATATCCCATAATTTTTAAAAAAGATGTAATTTATCTTTAGGCATTTGTTTTGGCAAATGTCCCTGTTGAATTAATTTTTTTACATAAGGAGAAAAGTAACCAAAAGGTAATTCCATTAATTCATTAGGATCATCATCCAAATTTACATGGATTTGAAGATTAGTAGAGGTAGAAGCATGATAAAACTTGATCAGCTTTGAACCAGCGTTACAGACTTCCTTGACCTCTAAACTCGGAGTAAGGGTAATGGTGTTCACATAGTGGTTTATCCAATCATACATCATCTCATACTCATTCTGCTCTATATCTTCTAATGATATCTCATACTGAGATTTCTTCTATTTTTTCATCATTATTTCATCTTCAGAACTATCTTCATTACCAATGTTGATGGCCAGCGTAGTCCATTCAATAATTAAATTGGTTCTTCCTCATCCACGTTCCTGGCCTCGACCTCGGGTCTGCGAACTAAAAGAACCACCACCAATTAGTTGGAAAAGAGTTGCAGAAGATTGTTGAAGGGGAGTTGAATGGCTTCTCTTTGTGATTCTTCTGAATCTTCACTTTTGTTTGTCACAGTTTCACGAGAGAAGATAATTTTCTTTGTAGGCGCGTAGCAGGCGACATACTCATGAATACCAACTTCATGAACTGAAAACGGTTGTAGATCTCCCTTGTTGCAATATTCTTATCCTTCTTTGTAGTACTTGATGCATTGATGTAGAGACGATGAAACCATGTTGTGTTCGTGAATCCATGGTTGGCTAAGTAGAGCGTTGAAAGAGGTCTTGGCGTCGATAATATGAAACTTAGCAGTTATCACTAGTTCTCCAACCTTCGTAAGTAATGTAATCAATCTAAGGGCTCTCTCTCCCTTTTGGTTGAATCCTCTTAACATCATTTTATTGGTCGTAAGCTCTTGGGCTTCAATGTCTAAATAAGCCAACGTTCATAGATACATCAAGTTGAGTGATGCTACAGGATCTATTAAAATTCTCGACAACACAAATCTACCAATGTTAACGAAGATGTAGAGTAGACAATTGTGGTTGGCAGTACCGAGCAACAAATCTTCATATGTAAAGGTTACCCCAAATTGTTCTTTCAACGAGCAAACTTCATCTGGGGATGTGCTGACCAATTGGGATAAACAAATCTCTAGCTCAAGCAAAACTGTAACCAAAGATTCTCTTATCTCTTTTGACATGATTGAAATATTGTAGATGCTTAATCTGGTCGGCAACTTCCTAAGATGAGTTAGCATGTTGTAATCAACTTTGTATGATCCTCCAATTTTCTCTTGATTATGTGTTTCTTCCGCTGGTGGAGGTGGAGGTAGCTCTTCTCAAGTGACTATTTGCTTTCCTTTATCTGTCGGAGTTGTTCTCGGGGGTATTACTCTCTCGCTCCAGAAGTTCACTTCTATAATTTCTTCTTCTTGAGATATCATTGTTGAATCTTTCAGTGTTTCTTCTTGATCAAAAAGATCTAATTTGATTGCAAGCGGTGCACCGTGGCACTTGAGGATTGGTTCCTCACTCTTAGCGCTGTCGTAAGTGGTATTGTCGATGCCTCCTTTGGTCTTGTTAGCAAGTTCATCGGACTCAAGTACAATTTAAAAATCATTTTAAGAATTGAGATCGAAGTTAGATTAGGCATAATCAATTAGGTTACCACCAGAAATAGTTAAAACGTAGTTGAAATCATAATCATCATATTCATAAGACCCCGAAGGGGTAAAAAGATAATCATACAAAGTCAGGGGTTTGAGGATTTTCTTCCCTGAATCTGAGACAACCAATCTAGTTGAGGTAGCCCCTATTTTAACCCCCATGCTATCAGTCTTCATGGTGGTGTTCTTCTTCTTCTTTGACTTTGATGATGATGGATCTCTCTGTGAAATGTTCATCTTGGGCTTGGCAGGCTGAAGACTCTAAACGAAGGCTTGTTTTTGAAGTGCTCTGAATTTGGTTCAATATTTTCTTGGACGATTTGCTCCAAATTGTACTCCATCCGTCTTTTCCAGTTAACGGGTCAATTGGAGACATTGGCTCAGCCAAAATCATATTTATGAAACCTTTTTAGGTTCTTTTAAATATTCTTTCGGGATTGTTATATTCCATTCTTTAAGGTTTCTCTTGAGCCAATGCTTGAAGATGAAACAATCTTCTATAGTGTGCCCTAGTAATATGTGACACAAGCAATAATTTGGTTGTTCTTTCTTGTCGACCTCGTCGGGTTTTTTTGGATATAGTAATCTGAATTCAGGCCTCTTCATCAGACTTCTAAACATTTTGGGTATGGCTTTGTCTTTGAAGGAATATACCACTTTACTTCATTCTGCAATGGTCATTTTCTTATTCTCTGGTTGGTATGATTCTCCCTGAGACGGTTGCTGGCTAAACTGGCCATATTGTTGTGTTTGTTGTTGAGTGTGCTGTGATGATGTCTGACAAGGATTTTCTACGTGTATCTTCATTGATTGTTTTCCTTTATTAACAATTATCACCATTCCTGACTTCTTTTTAAATACTCTAGTTGCCTTGGATTTCTCCTGTGAATCCATATGTTTAATTTCTTCCTGGAGACTGCTGACTTTACTCAGTAGCTTCTCCAAGGATTTAATGGTGAGTCCCTTAATCATGAAAGCTACTGGTCGATGGATGCTTTTGAGTAAGATCTCAATTGTGTGATGTTCCTGTAGCTGAGGCTCACATTTCATGCTAAGGTTTCTCCACCTCGAGATGTAATCCACTAAAGTCACATTGGGCTTTTTATTTTCCATCATGAGATCTCCAAAACACAAATGATGTTGCACTCCAACAAATCTTTTCACAAATAATTATTCCAGCTTGGCGAATGTTTTAAGTGATCCATTGGGCAAATCGACATACCAATCGAAAGTAATCCCTGGCAGGTTGCTGACAAATTGTTGGAAGAGTAAGGCTTTGTTACCTCTTGTGTTGCCACAACTGGCTCGAAAATGTGCTATGTAATGTCTGGGATTTCCAGTCCCATCAAATTTCTTTATGTTTGGAAACATAAATCTTTTAGTGAAGGGTATGGCATCGAATTCTTACCTTTTAAAACCAATTCACCACCCTTAGATTAGGTTAAGGCCTCTCAAAATTGCTCGACCATTTGCTTAAATTCATTCTCCGGTATGGCGCTTGATGGAGAATCCTTATTTGGTTTCTCATGCATGTTTGCCGAAGCAATTTCCCTTCTTTCATCTGTGATATGTACAATCTCTGGTTGGTTGACCTCTAGTGAGGCTAACTGTGGTACTTGATATTGTCCTTAAATTGTGGCCATGGCGGTCATGGATGTGGCCATCTCATCTATCCTTTTCTCCAGTTGGCTGACTTGCTCATCTCATAGGATAGCTCATCTACGACATTCTCTTCAACAAGAGGTTGATCCTCGCACACAAATGTAGCGGCTCTAGTTTTAATGACATGAGCATCCATGAAATCTTCTTCGAGGTAATCGTTTAAGTCAAAATTTTCATCATCGTCCATGGAAACTCCATGTTCCCGAGCCAACTCAGAAATTTCGACCCTGAGCTTTTCAACCTTTTCCTCGATTATTGATTCTTGGATTGTCTTAAAATCATGAGGAACCTATTGGACTTCCTCCACTTGTTGCTCGATTGTATCAGTATGGCAACATTGGGTATCCATACCCTTTTCCTTGATGGTGATGTCTTGAGACATAATGTCTCGGTAGGAACATCAGTATGTTGAAGAGAAGTATGCTTCCTACAGTGCATACCAGATACGGTATTAGGTAACTTCTTCATCTTTTCCCTTGGCAATTTAGAAACATCCTTGTAGTGGGTGATCAGTAGAATTCATGGACCCAGACGTGACTTAACTAGTCGACAACCTGCAGTCCTAATAATGACAGAATAGGTGATGACAATAGTGGTATCAACTCTGCTCTCCAAACACAACTAGATAGGATGCGAAGAGGTAAAGTTTGAGTTGACTTCGTGGAGCATCTTATAGATTTGACGTCTTTTAAGATTTTTTTCTTCATGTGAGGGGATACTGCATGTCCCACTCATTTAAGTAGCTCTCTAACTGAACAACTTTCCTTAGTAGCTAGTCTCTGAAAAATTGAATTGACTCGAGTGATCAGAGCAGGCTTCTTCCTCTCCACACTATGTCCATGCAGTGACGGTAAATTAGCAGTGATCCTCTAGATACTCCTGTACTCATTGGTATCCATTAAAAGGTGGAATCTACTTCCTCATAGAAGTTGATAAATCTCAGGTAATCCTGACTCGTTCTAGTGAGGATCTTCATCAACAGCAGGTACCTATTTGGAAACCTAGGCTTTAGTAGCCCTTTAAACCCTCCTGTTGTGATTTCTCATTTGGGTTCGGGTTAACGGGGCAGTTCTCGAACATGATCCGATTTCAAACACTGAAGGCGGGATGGCCAACCCATCAGCCGGGTCTTCAAAGATCATAACTTCTTTTCCCTTAGCAGCAGTGCGAACAATAGGCTTGGTAGGTGTCGTGATGGATGTGGTCATTGCTTTCTTATAAGAAGGAAAGTCCTGAAGGCAGTTCAAGTTGAATTAAGCAGATAGCCCCTGGACTTCTGGAGTGGTGACTTTTATCACGACAAATGGAGCTTTCCCGAGGAAAAAGTTAGTGTAGGGCGTGTCATTGCAGCAGCTTTAAAAGAGAAAGCTCAGGGGTTAGTTATTTGGCCAAAACTTCATAATTTTAGTGCGAGCACTAAAAATTAATAGTGGTCGATCAGTAGACCGGGTAAGTTTTTTTATTTAGTTTGTGGGGATTTTAAAATTTTAGTAAAAGTAGTTTAAAAGTAGAAAATTTTGATTAATATAAGGAAATTTTAAATCGCATGCAACATGACACAATTCTTTTTAATTTGAAAATCAGCAAATCAAACCTAAAAAGGAGACATGAAGTGTTTAGGACCCAGTGCGGGACCAAATTATCAACGCACAAAGCTCAGGTAGAACTAGTCCACCAACACACCTATTGGGGGTCCGACCCCACATGAAGATTAAAAAAGTCCTTAATGGTCTCCTGAACCTCCCTGTTCATAGATAATCGAACAGATGGTCCTAAAGTCCAAAAGAGTTAGCCGTACTATCCCAAGATAGAAATGGGTAGAGCATGCTAATGGAAGAAGGATAATTTGGCCCATGAGGGAAATGAACACATTATTGATGTATGAAGACAATATTCCCTAATTAAAATGGAGAGAGAAACTTTCCCTAGCAGAGTGGCCAGAAGCTGTCTGCATTGTTTTGGTTGGAGAAATTGTCCGTTAGAAGCTGTCGGTCNATATATATATATATATATATATATATATATATATATATATATATATATATATATATAAGTTTTAAAAAATATATATGAAATTAAATTGATCCCATATTTATCATAGTTTAAATTAAAGAGCACTATACCTTAAACCCCGTATCTATCTCGAAGGATAAACACAAAACTTGAGGGTGAGGCTCCATCAAATAAACTAAGAAATATATGACATATGTTTGGTCTGTGAAACCGTTTTATTTGCCGATAATTTCCGGAATTTAATATGATGAATTAAATAGGATTTATTTTAAGATAGGTTCGGACAAGCTTCCTATAAGGGCAAGCCCCTTTAGTTAATTACATCTTAGATAACCGAATTCACCTAAGAAAACTCTCGAAAAAAATCAGAGAATATTATCTTCAAGGAGTTCAAAAGGATAAGACTTTTCAACAAAATCGGATAAAGAGGTATGAAATGGGAATAGCTCAAATTGGGAACATTTTATTGTAGAATCCAAAGGAGGAAGAACTAGGGGATGTCATAGATCAGGAAGAGAACCTCAATGACTTCCCAGTTTATCCTATTGTTTGGCTTCAGTTTTGAGGAGAAATTATTTAGGTGTTTCATCCTGTCAATTTTATTTGTTAGGGCTTATATTTGTGTGAAACGATTACACAAATATCCTGAAAAATGTGAGGATTTAGGTCGTGACAAATGACAACGTTGAAATCCTAAGACGAGTTAAGACTTATATTTATTTTAGCTGCAAACTTCCTTGAATTCCTATGGCTTAGTTATTTAATTCGAACAAAGGAAATTGTTTTAGCTGATGTAGACATGTTTTGCTGTTGAAGATAGTCATGTTGCCCACCATGCTAGCTCCAAGCTCCTTGCCATGACTAGTTTAAGTTTTCTAGTGTGTCAAGTTATGATGAGAAATCAGATGTCTTTATGGTTGTAGCTCTTTAAATGTTATGGAGCATATTAAAGTTGATTATTTCGAAAGTAGTTAGGATCCTACAGTTCCCTCGTTCTACCACTATTTTCTATCAGATTCACTTAGTCCAAATGAATTTACTAAACTCAACTTAATGAGTTTCGTACCTTCATTTAGACCGTGGGAAGCCTCGTTAGCAACCGTAGGTTACCTCCTCCGAGAGATTCTCGATCATCCGATAAAGATGTCTTAATTTAGTTGCAATTGTTGTTTTGTGATGTTTGTGATTAAATTATGAGTTATTTTATATTTTCAATGTTGTGGTGGGGAATTTTATCTTGGTTGATTTAGTTTTGGTTTTGAGTTTTGCGGCAATCCTAGCAGTTTTAGTTTTCATGCACGGTGACATCCTTTTTAACATGCGGATTTGTATTTTTTTTTCATACATATAGGTGAGTAAGTATAGTAACGTACTGAAAAGTAAAGTAGAGGAAATTAGAAATGCAGGTAAAATAAAAGAGTACCTAGATGGTGTTCCCGTCATCTTCAACTGAAAATCAAAATGCATGTGAGAGCATTTATATGTTAAAAGCTTTTTTATGTGAAGAGGGGAAATAAGGTCCCGGTGATCTACCAAATCCTAAATCATAACTTGGTGAGCCTTTATTAATTCATTTGAGATGATTTCATTAAGAAAAACATACTAAGTTCAGTAGACCTCCAAGGTATCCAAAAGTTTGGGAGAAAGAAGCAGGTCCATGCTTCCCTCTCATTGCCTTGTGAAAAGTCTCAAGCTCATTTAAACTTATTATGTTGCATAATATTCCATCCTGTAAATACCTCTAGTGTTCAGTGAACATCAATGTTTTAATTATCTCTAAGAGTAGGGTGATTATCATTTGTCATTTAATTTGAGAATTATGTGGGTGAAGTCCTTGAAAAGGGGCAAGTTAATGCTATTAAGACACATCACCAATTTTAGCTTTAACTCGGGCTTGTAGTGTTTTAAAGGTGTTCAATTTATAGTTACATTCACTTTTCTAATCCTCATTTAACAAAATTTGATTTAGTCTAGATCACCACTTAGGACCTTAGTGGACATATTAGTAATTTTTGAAGGAAATTGAATTTTAATTGATAGTGATTCATCATCAAAAGGTTTGCATGTCATTTGAAAACCAGATTGAGGTATTCAATTAGTGAGTTATTAACATTCAAAATCATACGCCTAAGTTTAGGATAATTTAATATAATAGATCTCCAAATTTTAATGATTAAGGAAATTGCAAATTTATCTTTTAATTAAGAAAAAATGAAATTGGTTTCTACCAATTAATCCTTATGTTTTAATCATCTGAACATGTTAATTGAGATCAAAGTTTACCCATCGTACCCTCTTGAATTAAGCCTAAATGTTAATTAGGGTTAGATTTTCACAATTGCACTTTTACCCCTAAGACTCTATCACTTCATAATTCATCTAATTTAATTCAAATAACTTTGAGATTTTTATCTTACCTCACTCATGAGTCAATTAAGACATTAGAGGTGAAAATGTGATTATTCAAAATTTAATTTAATTTACATGATTATTTACATGCACAAATAAAATTTTTCAAAGAAAATTCAATAACTTGACCAAGGAAAAGCCTAATCACCTAAAACTTTTACTGGAGGCAGACCTAGACCAGAGAACCACTTTGACCACATTTCATGATTTTTTATGTTTTTTTTTTTGAATTATTAGAATTATTTTAAATTCTAGAGTATTAATTAATTATAAATTATTTCAAATATAGAAAATTAAGTTTTTTTTTATTTTTATTGAATCTCCCTCAGTTCAAAGAAACTAGAAAAACAAATTTCACAATTTAAAATTTTTTTTTGAATTATTAGAACTATTTAGATAAAAAAGTTTAAAAAATCCTTTTTTAGCCTTTGAAAATTATTTTTTTAAGGTTTGAAAATTCATAGTTTTTACTTAGAAATTAGGAAAAATATTTCAATTGCTCCTAAGTGCTTAGGAAACAATTTTGAACATTTTCATGAATTTTATAAATTTTATGACTTTTATTATTTTTTTATTATTTAAATATTCAAAATATGCTTAAAAAATGAAATTTTTATTTTAATTACAATTTTATTTTTAGAAAATCCCTCTGATCATAGAGAACTCTCAAAACTAATTTTATAACTTTTTAAGTTATATTTTAATCATTAAAAATTATTTCAGTGTCAAAAATGTTATTTAATATTGAAAATCAAATTAGGTTGTCAAATAAACTCCAAATGTTTTGAAATTTTTATGGTGAGTCCTTTGAACTTTAAATTACAGTGAAGAATCAAACTCAAGTCATTTAAATGTTTATTTTTCCCAAATTAATTCTTTTTATATCTTGGCGTTTTATAAAAATTAGGTGCATTATTAATGACGTGGGTCATGAAAAAATTTTCATCGGGTTCTCTTGTTATAGTAAACTTACAAAAATTTTCTTGAATTTTTCTAAGAAACATGCTAAATATCATGATTAATTTATACAATGGTAGACATAAACTTGAAAAATATGGATCTTTGTCTATGGGTCTCCTCTGACTTTGGAATAATCAAGGAATATCCCTCATGATAGAGGCAACAACATGCCAAAATATCAAGCCATGGTGAAATACATGAATGCATGGAGAATCAAATTACTTGGAAAAGTATTTAATTAATTAAAAACAAAATATGCATCAAATAAACTTCAAACCATTTCTACGTTGTTCTCCTCAGTTCAAAGCACTAGGGTATTTTTTATTTTATTTTTGTGATTTTTCTATGCAAAGATATTATTTTTCAAAGTTATGAGCATTTAAATAAATTAATAAAATCCCTAATTTTCTATTCAAACACGCGGCACCACGTAAACCTAAGGCAGCTCTGAAGCTCCACACGACATCCTTTGGTTTGGCACCGACATCCACCTCAGCACTGACTTGTCCCGCGGTTCATGTATGAAGGCGATGTCCGACTCGATTTCATCTGTTCATCCGATAAACGCTTGATCGAACGACTCCCCTTCATCATCCTTGATAGCCAAAACCCATGATCGTCAACCCTAAAACCTTAAGTCTCCCTCATTTCTCAACCAAATGATCTCGGGTCTGATCCTATAGACTCGTCTAAGTGTGAAAAACATTTACATATGGTAAACTTGTCATTAAACTAACCCTAATCACATGGAGAATCAAAAGAGGCTCGGGAAGAGGGGAAGTTCAATACCTTTGCTCTGAGAAGGGAAGCTTCAATCAGAGGTGCTTGGCACGTTCATGTAGGTCCAAGGAGGCTAGGGATTGGGCCTCTAGTCGTGGTGAAAATTCTAGACCCAAATTCGATCAAGGTCAAATTTGGGTGTTGATCAAAGTCTAGTGTGGAGGCTCTTTATGAAGGGGCTTTGATGGGGCTTCTTCTCTTCTAACTGTGTGAAGGTGTGGGTGAGTTTAATTGAGATTTGGTGTAATGTTGCAGCGAGGTGGAGAATGTCCTATCTCATTTCTCATAGCTCTCGCAAGGGAAATGAGGGCAAGGAGATGGTTGGGTTGCATTGAGGAGGTCTCAAAGAGGCTATGGGATCAATTTGGAAAGGTCTCCTTGAGAAAATTTTAGCACCCTTCCTTTGGTCATGAAGAGGTCATTTTATAGCCATGGTCGGAGAGTGGAGCTCAGGGCTTGGCCTTGGGTGCAAAAGTCTGCTGAGGTGGTGGGATAAGAGGCTGTAAAGCTTAATCAAGTGGAGCTGGCCTCTAGGGTTGAGATTAGGTTTGATTTAGGAATGGTGACCCTCAATTTTGAGGTACTCCGGTGACTAAACGTGCCGGCAGGGCCAGAGGAGGTGGCTAGGAGGTCAAGTGAGCAAGAGGAATCTGACACAACTATGAATTTGGGCTGGTGATGGGTTTTGGCAAAGATCTCTTTGGCTTAAGCAATTTAGGAAACAAATCCCTTGATTTAGGGGAACTTTGGTCCATGGCTCATCTCAGGTGGGTTAAGCGAGTCTAGCTTGGTCACTAGGGTCCCAAAATTGGTTGTAGAAGTCTTGCCTTGGTCAATTTGACATGGCTAGCTCAATTTTGGTGCATGGGTTCAATGTGGGTCTAAATGGATAAAAGTTGGGTTTGGGTTAGGCTATCCATGACTTTGAGCCTAATTAATTGATCAAGTTTGTGTATATGACTGTAATTAAGTTTTTGGTGAAGGATTGAAATAATTTTTGAGTCCAATTGGGGGTTCAATTTGAAGGATTTTGAAATTTTGGTCAATTTGGGCATGTTGGGCTAAACTTGGGTGGGCTAAGTCCAAATTTATTATTAAGAATGGTCTATAGGAATATTATGAAGGGTTTTCAACATAAATTAGGTGTCAATTTTGGCGTTAAGGCATTGAATTTGGTGGAATTTGGATGTATGGCCAATTTGGGGCTAATTTGAGAATTTTTGGACTTGGGTTAAAAATGAATGCAATTGAGGCTTCACCAAGGCCAATTGAAGGTCAATTTTGGTGTGTAAGATTGTTATGAAGAGTTTATGATTCAAATTGGGTGAAATTTGGGTCAAATTGTTGGACATTTAAGGTGAATTTGAGGAAATTGTGCATTTATAGACAATTTGGGGGTTTTGGTCAAAATGGTCGAATTGGCTAAATTGAGTTTAATTGGAGGGTTTGGATTGGTTTTGGAAACTTTTGGAGTGATTTTGGAGGTTTTGGGAAAGTTTGGGGAGTCTAGGGTATTTTTTATAATTTTGGCCATTTTGGGGGTATTTTGGCAAATTTAAAAATTTTGGGTAGTTTTGGGTAACTTGGGTATTTTGAAAAGGTTTGAAATGATTTTTGGACAAATTTTGGTATTTTTGGTGGATTTGGGAATTTTGGCCAAATTTAGGGCTCCAATGGTATCTAGGTAATTTGGGGGATTTTGGGGCAAAAGGCCAATTTGGATATTTTGGTAGAATTGGGGTGTCAACCAATCTGAGCTATGGATCAATGGAATCTCCATTTAGGTCCTCTATGTACTGGTCTTAGCTAAACCCTAGCCTAGGGTTAGTGGTTTTAGGGGACCCTACATGAGTCTCCCAAAGGATCAATGGATCAAAGTCAACAAATAATGGGTTTAGGGTTGTGAGGGATTGTGAGTGAGAGTGAGTGAAAGTGAGAGCCTTAGCTCTAGACTAGCACTCAGGGTTAAAACTAAGGTCAAATAGTCCTATAAGAACTCTCCTTGTTCTCCCTCATAATGACCCCACCTGCTAAGTGCTAGAGGTTAGGACTAATATGTAGAGCTTCAAGTTGAGTAAAGAAGAGGGTAAAATTTCTAATGGTGAGGGTTCCTTTTCTAGTTTTCTAGGGATAGTCAACAGGAAAGCTAGTGTAGAGTTTCTGATGGTGAGGGTTCCTTGTTTAGTTTTCTAAGAATAGTCAATAGAAAAGTCAATGGCTAGACCCTAGGCTACTAAAGAGGAAAAACTAAACCTCAACCAAAAGTGAGGTCAACAATAATTTATAAGTTTCTTCTAAAGGCACACATCTTCGAATAATAAGATCCTTTCCTTGTTTATATAAAAATGGATCATCCCAAAAATAAGTCTCAGCATAAAATACAAATTTCATCTTTTGTTGGTATGCAATTCCATATGGTATAATATCACTAACAATAAAGTTCACAATGTCGTCTTACCATGGAACACACCACTCATTATCATTGAAAAATTCTTCATTTGGAAAATGTTCATTAATTTTTTTTTCAAAATTGAGTGGTTTTACTAATTCAAGCCTGAACAAATTATTAGTAATTTGATTCTCAGCTCCCTTCCTATCTACTATTTTAAAGTCAAATTCTTGCGAAAGAAGAACTCATCTTATCAATCTTAGTTTTGAATCCTTTTTTTTGGTAAATACTTAATAGCAGAATGATCTGTATGCACTATACATTTAGTTCCAATTAAATATGATCTAAATTTATCAAAAGCATATACTGCTGCTAATAACTCTTTCTCAGCTGTGGTATAATTAATTTGAGCTTCATTAAGAGTTCTACTAGCATAGTAGATAACCTTGAAAATCTTGTCATGCTTATGTCCTAAAACAGCTTCAATAGCATAATCACTAGCATTGCACATTAATTCAAAAGGTTTTTCCCAATTTGGTGAAATAATAATTGGTGCAGTGATTAATTTTTCTTTTAATAATTCAAAAGCTTTTATACGCTCTTTATCAAAATTAAAAGTTGCATCCTTTTCAAGTAAATGACATAGAGGCTTAGCAATTTTTGAAAAGTCTTTAATATAACGCCTATAGAATCCATCATGTCCTAAAAAACTCCTAATTTCCTTCACACTTATTAGGTGAGGTAAATTATGCGATCACTTGAATTTTTGTAAGGTTTACTTCCATACCATTTTCTGTAATTTGATGTTCCAAAACTATTCCTCGTGCTACCATAAATTGACATTTTTCCTAAATAAGTACTAAATTTGTTTCTTCACAACGCTTAAGAACTTTTTTTAAGGGTTCTAAACATGAGTCAAATGAAGTTCCGAACACTAAAAAATCATCCATAAGAACTTCAATCCTTTTTTCTATTAAATCATAAAAAATAGCCATCATGCAACTTTGAAATGTAACAAGTGCATTTCATAAACCAAAGGACATTCTTCTAAAAGTAAATGTACCATAAGAACTGTTAAAAGTTGTTTTCTCTTGATCCTGAGGAGTTATTTATATTTGGTGATAAATAGTATTTCCATCACGAAAATAAAAGTCTTTATACCTAGTTAGTTTATCCAGCATCTTATCTAGAAAGTAGTGGAAAATGATCTTTCCTAATGAAGAAGTTTAATTTTCTATAATCAATGCATATTCTCTATTGTGTGAGTTTTCTTGTTTGTATTAACTCATTATTTTCATTCAAAGTCACAGTCACTCCTCCTTCCTTAGGTACGCAGTGAATTGGACTAACCCATGTAGTATCTTAAATAGGGTAGATAACTCCAACATCCAAGCCACTTTAAAATTTATTTCTTAACAACTTCTTTCATAATAGGATTCAATCTCCTTTGAGGATCAGCCCTGGGTTTGCAGTTCTCATCCCTATGAATTCTATGCATACAAATTGAAGGACTGATTCCTTCTCTATCAGTAATTGTTCATCCAAAGGCTTTCTTATAACTTTTTAAAGTTTTCATTAAATACCCTTCTTCTTCCGTGGTCAATTTTGAAATTATGATAGGTAATGTAGAGAAATTACCTAAAAAAGCATTCTTCAAATGTTCAAGAAGTAACTTTAACTGAAGCTTGAGAGGTTTTTCAATTGATGGACAAAAAAATGTATATTTTCCTGTTGTGCCCAAAACTTCAAAACTTTCTCTAACATAGTTTGAATCTTTCTTATATAAATCTTCATATTGATTCAATTCCTCTTCTTGCTTGTGTTCCAACACTTTCATCTCAGATTTTTCTTCATAAGATTTTTTTGAAATTACATTCACCTAAGTATTTTATAACATCCATTCTATAACATTCATCATCTTTACCTTTTGTAGAATATTTCATTGATTTGGAAATATTAAATGTAATTGTTCAATCATTGACGCACATAGTTAATTCTCCTATTTGCACATATATCATTGCTCTTCCTGTGGCTAGGAAAGCTCTCCCCAAAATTATAGGTATCTCCTTATCTTCTTCCATATTCAACAAGAAAGATAAATTGATCTACTTTCACTGGGACATCTTCTATAACTCTTTTAGATTATGTTATTGAATGATCTGTTAACTGCAGAGTTAGAGTAGTATGGGCTATTTCTCCTAATCTCAATCTTTTTTATATCGATAATAGCAGAAGGTTGATGCTTGCTCCTAAATCACATAAAGCTTTACCAAAAAAATATGTCACCTATTGCACATGGACTTGTGAAGCTACCAGGATCTTTAAGCTTTTCAAGAAGCTTTTTTTGAACTATAGCACTACACTCCTCACTAAGTGTAATAGTCCCATTATCTTTAAAATTCATGTTCCTGTTAAGAATATCCTCCATAAACTTTACATAACTTAACATTTATTTGAGAGGTTCCGCAAATGGAATATTAATTGTATGTTTCTTAAAAATTTCCATAAAATTTGAAAATTTTTTATCCAACCATTGTTGTAGAGGACTCTGAGAAAATGGAGGTGATGGTTTTTCCAAATCAACTATAAGTGGAGAAATAGGTCTCTCTAATCCTTTCGGAGCATCCTCTTTTTGTTCATTAATCTCTTCTTTCTCTACTTCAGTCTCTTTTTTAGCTCTACCTTCCAATTCTCTTCCACTTTTGAGTTAAATGGCTTTTACTTGTTCTTTATTCTGGTCTTTCAGATTTATTTCTGTATTACTAGGAACTTTTCCTTGGGATCTATTACTTAATGAATTTGTTATTTGTCCCAATTGATTCTAAATATTTATAATTTTAGCTCCTTGACTTTGTAACATATTTTCCATTTGTAACACCACTTTTTCTATAGATAACTTCTTCTCCTTCAATTAAATGGTGAAGCAAAATAATCTAAGTCTTATAGCACCATCTTATTTTGATTATTTTGTAACATATTTTCCATTTGTAACACCACATTTGGCCTAATGAATTCTTATCCCTCTGTGAGAAAGGAAATAATCTAAGTTTTATAGCACCATCTCATACACCATCATATTAAAATGTAGCACACTATTCTAGAAATTTGATAATATGTAAATTTGGATCTTCAGTTGGTGCTCCCCCCAAACTGATTATTTGATACCATTTGGATAATAGCACGTTTAAGCTCAAATTAATTAGCCACTACAGTGTGTTTTTGAATACTATAATGAAGTTCATCCACCGTAGGATTTGCATAATATCTTAAAGGTCTAAAATCTTCAACATTTTGATTATTTTGCTTCACCATTTCTTGAAATTTTACAGTAATTTTTAAATTTTTAATTTTCTAATAGTTCTTTCTAATTCAGAATCGTAAGACACAAGTCCTGTGAAACCTCAACTATGCATTCATTACTACAAAACACATAAAATAAAAAAAAATGAAAAATAAAGATACACAAATAAGAACTTTAGATAAAAACAACACTACAATATTCATAAAATAAATCTTAAAGTTTAAATAATACTTACTAAAAATTTTATTTTCTAAAAACATCTTTTGAAAATATTTTTGCAAATTGCAATTATATTTCTCCTCCTCCTCAGCACCGGTGCCAAAAACTTGATCCTAATTTTCTATATATTTAGATGTAAAATGCAATATATGCGATTATATGACTAATTTCTATAATAGTTATTCTTAATTTGCAATGGTGCCAAAAAATTGATCCAAAGTAAAGGCTAAGTAAATCTTTTACTATGAAGCAAATAAGAATGCAATTAAAATATTTCAATATGGGATACTACGCAAGTATACGTATCGTTAGTAAGTAATCTAAAACTTTCTGATTGAGTTCTGAATATTAAACCCATAGGGAGGACTAAATTTAGATAACAAAATTTTACTTAGCAATATTCGCTTACATAAACTTAATATTCTAAAATAGGAATGAAATTTCAATTCTTTTTGTAATTTTTGATAATTGAAAGTAAAGTAAGCAACTGATTAACTTAAGCAAAATACTTGCAAGATGAAGGAAATATTAATAAAATATATTTTTCCTTATTATGAATTAATGATAAATATAGAAATTTTGTTGTGGAAGTATGCTAAATGGGTTGTGCCAACTAGGAGCAATAATATTCTTTATTCTTACTAGAGACGCTATAAAGAACATTGGCTAATCTATAGTTTGAATAGTCTTGAAGACCGTGGCTAGGCAGAAAAGATACTAGCTCTCACTTCAGCATTCCTTCTCTCTCAACCTGGGGGCTAACATCTTGTATCAAAAACTTAAACTATAAATCAATATGGGGACTTTAGCCAGTCAATCTAAAGTTCTCTAATTCTACACTCTTTAAAAGTTCATTTCCCTATTTATCTGTACTTAACCACATGAACTACATTCTCATTCATGAAATCAATATGTGATTCAAACCATTTGTTGACTGAGACAATACCATCTCGGATTGTACATGCTTTCACAACAGGTATTAACATCTTAATTAGTGAAATCAAGAAGTAAATCAAGTGCAAGGTTTCAAATATCACAACTTCTTTCAACAATGAAGCTAATACTTCACACAACTTCCTTTAAATATTTAATCACTTATCATTTTAAGGAAAAAGATAAATAAAACTACTCTGAATTCATGGAGAAAACACAACCACACATGAGTTTAAAAGTAGAAATCATGCATACAAACAAGAAATTTACATTAAAACCAAGTGTAGACACAAAGATGAACATATATCTCAAATTCTCTCCACCAAATGTCTTGAAGTTCATTTGAATTCTCTTTCTTCTCTCATAATACAAACTAACACTCAAAATAAAATAAAATAAGATAAAGGAGGTCGGTGGTGGCGGCGGCGAAGGTAGCTGTAAAGTTTGATGGATTGATGGCTTCCTTCTTGGAAAATCTAAGTCTTTTCTTATAAAAATCTAAGGGGTGCTCTGGTGTCTCTTAAAACAGGTGTCTCCATTCAATGAATGTTCTATAGTTTGCCTCCTCAAAAGCCGATTGAATGAATTTTTGTGTCCATGGGCTATTTCCCACATTTTTATCAAGGGTTGCTTCAAATATCTCTTAAAAAATCTGCTCCAATTAAATAAAGTATCTGGTAACTATATCTGGCGCTTAAGTGCGGGGTACCTGGTGCTTAGGTACAGAGCCTCTGGTGCTTAGACTCCAGACTTGGGCGCTTAGGCGCCCTAGTTCATTTTTGCACTTTTCTTCATTTTTTTCTTCAACTTGGGCGCTTAGGCGCCCTTTTTCACTCCTTTTAGCATTTTTCATCCATTTGATTGTACCTGCAAGAAAAACCTACAAATACTCTACATTAAAGCGCAATATCTCAAAAAATGTATAAAAATGTGTATAAAAATACTATATATTTTAGGCGTGTCATCAGTCCGAGTAAAATATTTGGATACATCGAGCTGACGACGTTAAACCAAACGCTTTTTGGAGGGTAACTCACATAATCTATTTATGTGGTTTGATTTAGGTTTATTAATGATGTTGTATTGTGACTTTCTATTGCTAAAGTAGCATTCTTAATGCATCTTGTGATGATTTAAAGATGATTGGAACTTGAAAGTTTTGATGACAGGTGAAATGATGTTTACTATGGTACTGACGCCTAGACACCATAGCCCAGTGAAACTAGCATCTAGGCTCAAGAATTTGGCATCTAAGCACCACGGTTTTTGGATGTGGAGAAAACTGTCCCAAGCAAGTTTCCCCCTTCTTCCTATGTAAATTATGTTATCATCATCCACAATCACTAGAACTTCAAAAATTTGTCCTCAAAGAAGGAATTTAGAGGGTGTTTGAGATCTTACTTTCATTTACCTTGCTTTCATGGAGAGTAACAACAATAGAATGAGAACTGGAGATAAGTTTGTGCATCAAGATGCTCAAACCTATTTCAATGGGTTCTTAGCATTGAGTTTAGTGAGAAGGACTAGATAGTTGAGAAGAATTGAAGAGAAGCTTTCATTACTACACAACAGTTTGCATGATATATATCATCAATATGAGCATTTAGAGTGGCAATAGAAGCTTCAATGCAATCATAATATATCATCAATATGAGCATTTAGAGTGGCAATAGAAGCTTCAATGCAATCATATGTCTTGGTATCGTGATTATCAGATAGCCATGTATTGCAAAAACAATTGGATTGAAGAGAAGATGGCTATGGATTTCCCTCGTGCCCCTTTCTTTCAAGACTTTGGTCAAAAATTTTCAACAATTAACTAGGGGTGCAAATTTTCAGTCAACAATCATTAAAGTTTAGAAGGGATAAGTGTGTTTGATTAGTCATGTTTGCTTTAGTAGTAGTTGTGATGTGTGCTACTTTATTTAGTACTTAATTGTGTGTTGGTTTGCTTGTGTTGTGTTGCTTTATTGTGCTTATTGTATCCATTATATTTTCATTTGAAGTTTCATAATGAAGTGATGCTTGTGTAAATCATGTGTTAGAAAGGTGAGTTAATCTTGAATTAAGATATATAATTAGAAGTTTGAAGATTTTGGGAAGATCATAAATATGAGGTGTGATAATAAATTAATGTGAAATTTTGGTTTAAAGACCTTTTTATTATTGTTTTACAACTTATTAATGTTTTGGATGTGATGTCGTATGCAAGAAATGGAGGACAAATTTGATCATATGGCAGGTTATGTTTGGAGAAAGAGTGATTAGGATGCAAATTACGATGAGGTATTAGTGAAATTCATGAAGGGAGATTAGTTAGTTTAATTTCTCTACATGCCCTTGATTTACACCTTATGAGAGTCGTAAGTTTATGGAAGAAAATATCCCCTTTGATTTTGATGATGATGAGGTGGAGGAGAAGGATTAGACTTTATTTATTATTCAGTAGTAGTTATGTTTTTAGATCTCTCTCATTATGGAATGTTGATGTATTTTTTATTGCTCTACATACTTTTGTTTGTAATGCTACATTTGCTCTTACTTAATTAGTTTGCTTGTGTGTTAGAGTAGTCCTTTACATTGAAAATTTTCATGATATACATGATGTGATTTAGATTGTCTACTGCTCAACACCTATTTTTATCAATTATACTTAAACTGTTCTGCTTAGAACTTTAAAATTTTTATTTCTCTTTCTTCATGCTTATTATAAATTGTACTTCTTTAAATTAATTAAAAATTTAAGTTAGAGGGAAGGGAGAAAATTTTTTTAAAACTAAACCTTATTTTTCCTAAATAAACTATATTTTTAAAAATAAATTATTTTAACATAACCTGTGGTATGTTGGGTTTGCTTTAAAAAGCTACTTTTTTATTTTATAAATAATATATTAGACTTAAGTAAGAATTTTTAATAATAAAGGTTTGTTTTAGATTTGAGATATTTAGTATAATAATATATAAATATGTTCTTACTGTTTAAAGTAAGGAAAAAAATTATCTTTGAAAAAATTAAGGAATTTATATTTTTGCCTTAAACGGAAAGAATTAAGACTTAATGAAAAATCTTTTTAAACCTAATAAACATTTATTAAGGAGATGTGGGAAGTGTTTAATTTTAAGAAGAGGATGGTGAAGTTTAAAATTATTAAAGACTATCCAAATGTAGTAATCCTCACATGACAAAAAAAGAAAAAAAAAAGAAAAAGAAAGGATTGAAAATAATCCTAAAAAAAGAAGAATAGATGGGAGAAGCTTGAGGAGATGCCTAATCAAAAATGGGCTTCACTTGAATCATCTTGAGGAAAGGGAATCTCTTTTTCTTGAAATATTTGCAACTTTACTGGTAGAGCTCTCATGAATCTCATTTTCTTGTAATTTTTTAAGTATCCTTAATATGAAAAAATCATAATTATTCTTGAAATGAATAGGAAATCAGAATTTTTGGACTCGACTACTAATATTCTTACATTTTAGTTTTAACCTGAGTTATTGAAGATCTTTCTAAAGTTTCACTATTTCATTTATAAACCAAAAACTATAGAAATCTTAAAGTCAAACTTACTTCCGAAAGTTATACTATGTATATATAGTAAGAGAGTTACTTGAGGAAAAGTAACGTTTAAGTTTGGAGGAATTGATCCACCTTAAAATTACATAAATTTTATGAAAATTTTATACCTATTGTTGAGGATATTATGTTTTAATGTAAGGTATTTTGTGTGTTTTTGATTGCAGGTGTAAGAAAAGAGTTTTGGAGAAAAAAGAACAAAAAAAAAATCAAAAAAAAGCAAAATGGGTCATACCAAAGAAGATTAACAAATTCAACTGAACTGGCGCCTAGGCACAATAGTTTTGGCGCCTAGGCGCCATAGTTGTTTCTAGAAGATCCATTGAATGAGGCAAAATTTTGAAGAGATGTCTATGGAAACTCTTGGTCATTTTCAAAGCTCTATAAATAGGAAGTAATTCTAAACGTCTTGAGGGAGTGTGAGAGAGTGTTCGAGAGTTCTAATTTGTGTTAAAGAGTGTTAGAGTCAGTATTTAAGGTGGGCAGACTCCTTGGTGAGTCTTTATGATTTTTGAAGTTTTGTGAGTTATGTAAGAGTTTATTGGAGTTAGAAAAGTAAGAGAACTTCAAAGGAATACTTGAGGAAATATTCCAGATAAGTATTTTTAACCTTTTATTTAAGTGTTTTACTTAGGATTTGAGTTTTAAAAATATGTTTTGTTTTATTATCCCCATGCGTTTCGAGTAGTTTTCTTTCTTTTTTCTTGAAATATAAAGTAATCAAGTAGTGGTTTTAATTAGTTTAAAATTTCTTTTTATTCCAAAAATTTGTGATGTTATTTTCATTGGTCCTTCATTTACTATACAAGTTGGCCACTTGTATTATTAAAATTTGTTGAGAAACTTATAGACCAAAGAAGGATAAGATTTCTGTAACTAGTGAGTATCACATTCCACTTTGGGAAGAGCCATGGAGATCGTCCGAGGGGGAGTACAAATAGATAGGGAGATAAGATTTGATGGGAGTAGAATTGATGCTTTTAAAGTGACAGGCTAGATTCTCTTATCAATTTGGTTTAGAGTTTTGAACTAAGGGTCACTAGTAGGTCCTATAGAGCGGGTACATTGAGTAAACTAGGAGTGAGACCTAGAATGTACCCAACACTATTAAACATGCCAACACTAACATTAGATTAGTCAATGTTCTTTACACATCAAAACAAGTAAAGAATGGGTATGCTCCTATTTGTCACAATACCATAGTTACACTTCTAAAAAAATTAAATCTACATTGATTATGAATTATTTTCAAAGAGAAAGTCTCTTTATATATATATTTCTTGAATTTTCTAAATCATTGCATTTACTTTTATTTCCATTAGTAGGAATTAGTAAACTTTATTTCTTTGCTTGAATTGTTTTAGATATTTTCTATAGTCTTAAGTTAATTTCTTATGACCTCTTATAACCTTTATGAACTTCTTGAGTGGACCAAGAAGTGTTAAATGAGAAAAGCTCAAATGTAGAACATTGTTATGGAATCCAAAAGGAGAAAACTAGGGGTTGTCACAGATCCTGAAGAACCTCAGTGATTTCCCGAGCTATCTTATAGTTTAGCTTCAATTTTGAGAAAGAAATTATTGAATTTTTCATCCTACCAATTATTATTATTTAGAGCTTACATTTGCATGACACAATCATACAAATAGCCTGGAAGATAAAAGGATTTATGTCATAATGAGCGACAACCTTAGAATTCTAAAATGAGTTAGGACTTAAATTGCACAAGATGATTCTTCAAAAACTTAAAGGTAGAGTGAGGATTTATGCTGCACTAGGCAAACAACCTTGAAGTCCTATGTTTTGTTATTTGATTCTTAAGGAGTGGTTATTATTGTAGATCTACTTGCTCTTGTAGAAGGTTGCCCTCGTAGCTAGCTTCAATCCCCTCGGTGAAGTAGTAATCCTAAATTTTAAATGTTTAATGGTTTAAATAACATGTGCAGTTCAATCATTATCGGGGGTTAATGTTGTTTAAGTGACATCGGTTAGGATCCCACAATTCTCTTATTCTGGTATCACTATTTTCTTTTGAATTTAATTAGCTTAAACGAGTTGTTAAACTCATTTAAACATGGGAGATCTCATTAACAACCATGGGTTACCTCATTCGAGGGACACCCATAAATTGAATTAGGTGTTTTATGTTTAATTGCATTTCAAAAGATTTACGGTTACCTTTGAAAGGATTTAATTTAATTTTGAAAATTATTTTAATTTTTTAAGAAAATGTTTTTGATTTATAGGTGAAGTAAAATCCACAACCAAGCATTTATAATATTTAAAAGTAAGAGTAAATTGTAATAAATAAAATGACAGAAAGTAAATAAAAAGTAAAAGCGTACCTGTCATCTTCACGCTGCTCCTGCCAAAATGTTTGAACTTACAACATATTTATAATTTTGCAGGAAATTTAAATAAATTCCAAGAAGACAATTTCAAGGTGTAGCTACCAAACCTCAGGTCATAACTTGGTGAGTCTTTAAAGTTTTTAATAGATTATTTTATTGAGCAGAGAATAATAATTCCAATTGTCCTTCAAAATATCCAAAAGGTCATAAGAGTGTTTATGAGAACAATCCCTAACACCCATTAAATCCCTTTGAAATCTTTCGAGTTCATTTGAACATACTATATTAGACACTGTCATTCGACTCAGTTGCCACACAAGCCACGCTATATTTTTTGTCCTTCCATCCGACGCAATATGAACAGTCCAAATGATACTCGCAGAAAAGGATGACATCTGTTCATCATCCCCAATTGTCCTAACCTAAGAACCATCCATTCTAAAATGCTTCGATCTCGCTTGATACTCAACCTAATCACTCACAGTTTGCTCCTACACCTTCATCTAGTTGAGACAAACATATCTATATGGTAATAAGCATATGAAATACAATTTCTCTTCATAATTGACAAAATCAAATGCTTTTTTAAGATTTTTGAAATATACATTTGCTCAAAAGGTGAGGTCTCAATTGGGTGATTTTGGAAACATCTAAGGAGTCCAACGAACCTCCTCAAAGGGTTGGTCTTGATCAATGGGTGGTGTGGCCTTGGTCTAGACGAGGGTTAGAGAGCTCAATAGAGGGGTATTTCGATGGGGAACTTCCTCGTTTGGTCTAAGGAAGCTTTTGGGTTGTTTAATTTAAGCTTTGGTATGATTTAATGGGATGACAAAAAACACCCTAGAATTTGAACTAAAAATTGAGCTTAGTTAGTGGATCTCAATGGGGGAAAATTGTTGAATGAACTCAAGGCAGCTTGGAGAGGCTCTCGATGCAAATTGGCAGTGTTTTCCTTAGGATTTTGACACACATGGAAGTTGGCTGAAAATGGGGCATCTTATAGCCATTGCCAGGAGTAGGGCCTCAGGCTCTGATTGGCTGGTGTAAGAAGGCTGAGGTGGAGGGCTGAGTGGCACAAGCATCCAATGAAGATGTGCCACAGTGGATGGGTTCAATTTTTTCTTTAAAGGAGGGAAGTTCCACCTAGATTTGAGCTTTCCAATGACTAAGGTGGCTGTCAGAGGTGAGGTGGTAGCTAGCTGCATCAGGGAGGGTTAGAGAAGTTCTATTTGTGATTACATTGGAGGTTTGATGGCTGATTGCATGGGGGAAAGAGTTTAGCCAAAATGGGGAGCATATCACCTTAATTTGGGAGTCACATAGTCCATGGCTCAATTCTTGGGCCTTGGGTGATTTGATTAGCACTCTAGGTGGCTAACCAAGACGAGAGAAGGTTAAGATTGATTAATGCAAGAGATTTGAGTCATTTTAGGGTTTAGCCTCAAAATTAGGGTTTTTGTTTGAACTTCGATCTAAGTTGGGTTTGGGTTAAGATTTGGGCAAAGTGATTGATCAAATTTATGGGGATAATTGTCATGAGAAATTTGGAAAAGGAATTCGGCGATTTGAATTGATTTGGAGGTTCAATTTGGTGGAATTTGGCACATGGTCAATTTTTGGGCATTTGGGCTAGACTTAAGTTTGGATTGGGATAAGGTTAGTACTTTGGTTAATTAAAGGTTCAAATTAGTTCAAGGGATTGTCATGAAGAGTTTTGGGTATCAATTTTTAGTCCCATATTTTATATCTATTTTTGATGATATTGCACTTTAATGAAAGGTATTTTGATGTTTTCTTGCAGGTTATTGATTTTTAGGGCTTAAAGTAAAAATGATGAAATTTGGAGTTAAAATGACATTTTTGAAGAAATTCTCAGTGTCGGCAGCGCCGATGGCGCAAAACAAATTAATGCAGAGATTTTTTACTTAGTGCCAACGGCGTTAGACCAACACCGACAGCGCCAAAGGTGGTTCAGACCCCATTTCTAGAAGGCTCGATGTATTTGGACGATTTTTGATAAGTTTTTGGAGGTGCCTCTTGGAGAACCGACCTTGGGTTCTATTTGGGGTCAAATTTCATCAAAAAAAGGGCTCCTCTACATTTTTCACTCCTCTACATTCATTTTTCGCACCACATCATTCCATTTTACTTCCATTTTTTAGTCAATTAGTGATTTTGTTTCATAGTTTAGAGTTTTTGTGGTGAGATTTAGTGTAAAACTTTCTGTAAGAGTGTTGGAGAAGGGGAAAAGTGAGAGATATCTTCTTCCTATATTTCTAAGGAAATGCTACAAATGATTTGTTTTAAGAAAGAGTTTTCAGATAAGTATTGTTTGTTTATTAGTGTTGTATGAACTTTCTTTTATATATGAGATTTGTGTTTTGTTATTTCTTTCTCATGAAGTCCTAGTAGTTTCATCTATCTTTCTCTCTACTCTGAGACAAGGTGAAATGAAGAGATAATATGAATGTGCCAATATTAAATTGTAAAATAAATTGTGAGAATTTTTCAACTCCAAACTTAATTTGCTTTTCTATCTGCCAATTGAATTGTTAAAATGTGTTGTGAAACATATGATCCAGGAAATGGAGTATGAGTTCTAGAACAAAGTAAGGATCACAGTTGATTCCATGAAGGAGAACATCGTTTATGGAATTAAGTGTAAATAAATAGGAGAATATTCTTTATTAGGTGTTGAATTGGAGAACCTTTAGGGTGACAGACTAAAATCTTCAATTCAATCTTAGTATTTAAAAATTGAAGCGAGAGCTAGCCTTTACGTGAAGGGAAGTGGGAGCCGGTATCCTCCTAGCCTAGCCACGGATTTAGGGACTAAACACTGAGATTAGCCAATGATTTTCTAAGCACTATATCAGGGTAGAGAATTGAAATTGCTCTTATTTGATACAATACATATTATGAACATTTACCTCATCTCATTTTACCATAGCCTCATTGTAGTGGGAAGGATGCTTTTTCACATAAGATTCTCCATTACATAAACATAGTTAATGGATTAGTACTTATTATTTTAAATTTTGCATATTTCATCTGATAATAGTTTAGAAATTTAATTTTGATTACATCTCAATAATTGAAATTAGTGATAGTGATTTCAATTCACTTTCTGTGAATTTCCTAGCAAATTTGTCATTTCCAATTTAAACCTTCCCCGTATAATCAATACTTGGGGCTTAAATAGAAAGTCCATTATTACTTGATAATGATACCTATACTTCCATAGAATCTAAATATAAATTGATTATATTTAATTGAATTTTACACAATCTATCACAACAAAATAATCAAATCAAATTTTTGGCGCCATTGCGTGGGGAAGGTAACAATTGAATTAAATAGTTTTGATAAATTAGGAAATTTAGAGATAATATATATACCATAAAAAAGTATTATTATTAAAAAATAAAAAATTTTTATTAAAATATATAAAATAAAAAATCCAAAAAGAAATATTTTTTAGAGTATTTTACTTTGCTTGCTTTATTTGTTTATGAGAAATATTGGATCTGAAAGTTTAGTACCTTACGATTCAAAATTAGAAAGTACTATTAGAAAAATTTGAAAAAAATAAAGAGAAATTAAATATTTATAAGAAATGGTGAATAACTTAGATAATCCAATAAATGAAAATCAACAAAGACCGTTGAAAGATTATGCGAATCTGACAATAGATGAACTTCACTTAACTATTCAAAATCCTGATGTTATTGCTAATTCATTTAATCTTAAACCTGCTATTATCTAAATGGTAGAAAATAATCAGTTTGGAGGATCACCTATTGAAGATCCTAACTTACAGTTTACTAGTTTTCTTGAAATTTGTGCTACACTTAAATATGACGGAGTGTCTAATGATGTTGTCAGGCTTAGAATTTTTCCTTTTTCATTAAGGGATAAAGCTAAGGCTTGGTTAAATTTGTTAGCTCTTGGATCTATTAGAACATGGCTAAATTTTTCCACCCTTGAAAACGGCTAAGCTTAGAAATGATATTACATCTTTTTGTCAGTTTGAAGGGGAATTGATATATGAAGCCTGAGAAAGATTTAAAGATCTTCTTAGGAAATTTCCACATCATGCTTTACCAGATCGGTTTATAATTCAAACATTTTATAATGGATTAGTAGGATCAGTGAGATCTATTATAGATGTTGCTGCAGGTGGCTCATTAATGTCAAAACCTTTTGATGAATCATATTCTTTAATTGAAGAAATGGCTACTAATAATTTTCAATGGCCCTTTGAAAGGATAAATCCTAAGAGAGAAGCTAGTATTCATGATTCTGATGCAATGTCTATTTTGGCATCTAAAATTGCTGCTATTTCTAAAAAGATTGATCAAATGGGAATGAATTATTCTCAAGTACCCCCAGTATTAGAGGAGAATTCACTAGGATAGATTATTGATACTCAATCATCTTATGAAACTTTAAACGCTATAAATAATCAAAATAACAATCCCTACGCTAACTATTTTTAACCCTGGTTGGAAAAATCACCCTAATTTTAGTTGGAATAATTATAATAATTTGGTGAATCCATCCGAAAATATGAACAATCAAGGAAATCCTAATTTTTGACCTTATTATCCTTTGGATTTAACTCCAACCCTAAACCACAAGTTAAGGAAAAGAAGTTGACAATGGAAGAAGTAATGTTGAATATGGGAAATCAATTATAGAATTAAGGGGCTGCTATTAGAAATATTGAAAATCAATTACGACATATTGCTACTACACATAGTAATAGACCTTTTGGAATTCTTCTAAGTACTGTGGAAGTTAATCCAAAAGATAAAAAAAAGAACAAATTAAAGCTATTCAATTATGAAGTGGAAAAGAAGTTAAAACAAAGATCCAAAGAGAAATTGAACTTGATGAAGAAAAGGAAGAAATGGAAAATGATTAACAGAAAAATGAACAAACACAGGGCCCTGTAGAAAAACCATTACCTCCAAGTAGAAGAATAAAGATAAACAATTTACAAAATTTTTGGAAATCCTTAAGAAGTTAACGATATAAAATGAACAAACACAGAGCCCTGTAGAAAAACCATTACCTCTGTTTCCTCAAAGACTAAAACAAAATGGAAAATGATCAATAGGAAAATGAACAAACGCAGGTTCCTTTTGAAAAATCATCACCTCTGTTTCCTTAAAGACTGAAGCAGAAGAATAAAAATAAATAATTTACAAAATTTTTGGAAATCCTTAAGAAGTTAACGATAAATATTCCTTTTGTTGAAGCTTTAGAACAAATGTCAAGTTATGATAAATTTATGAAAGATGTATTAAACAAAAAAAGGAAGTTTACAGATCATGAGACCGTTGCACTTAGTGAAGAGCATAGTGCTATTATTCAGAAAAACCTTCCTGAAAAATTAAAAGATCCTGGTAGTTTTACTATACCTTGTGCAATTGGAGAAAAGTTTTACGAAAAAAGCTTTATGTGAATTAAGAGTGAGTATCAATCTTATGCCTTTATCAATTTTTAAACGTTTAGATTTGGGAGAAATTTCCTCTACTACTATAGCTCTTCAATTAGCTGATCGATCAATAACTTATCCAAAAGGAGTTATAAAAGCTGTGCTAGTAAAAGTGGATGAATTTATTTTCCTTGTAGACTTTATAGTATTGGATATGGAGGAAGATAAAGAGATTATCATTATTTTAGGGGGACCATTTCTCACAACAGGGAGAGTTGTAGAGAGTTAATGATCAAGAATTGAAATTTAATATAGCAAAAGCTATGAAATATACTGCAATAGAAAAACATAATGAATGTTTCAGGATGGAAGTAGCTGATTATCTAAGTAATGAGCGATTTAAGAATGAATTCGATGATAAATTAAAGTAAGGAGAAATTTTTGATACTGAAGATGAAGTAAAAGAAGAAGATTTAGATTATATTCAGGGCAAATTTGAAACCTTAGACTTGCTGGAAAATGATAGTAAAAATCTTATTCCTATAAATATTAAACCACCTAAACTGAATTGAACATATTACATGCCCATTTAAAACATGTATTTTTAGGAGATTCATCTATATTGTTTGTTATTATATCTTCTGAGTTAACTGAAATTCAGGAATAAAAGTTGATATAGATGTTGAAAAAGTATTAAAAGGCTTTTTGATGGACTTTAGAAGATATTAAAGAAATTAGTCCTTTAATTTGTATGCACAGAATTTTATTAGATGAACAGTATGAACCTAAAGCGGATCCTCAGAGAAGATTAAACCCAATAATGAAAGAAGTCATTAAAAAAGAGATTTTAAAGTGGTTAGATGCTAGAATTATATATCCTATTTCAGATAGTTTGGGTAAGCCCAATTCACTGTGTTCCAAAGAAAGAGGGACTGACTGTTGAAGAAAACAAGAAAAATAAATTAATATCAATAAGACAAGTAATTGGTTGGCGAATTTGTAATGACTATAGAAAACTAAATATGGCCACCAGTAAAGATCACTTTCCTTTGTCCTTTCTAGATCAAATGTTGGATAGATTGACTGGGAACAAATACTATTGCTTTTTAGATGGATATACCAGATATCACCAAATTCAATTACTCCAGAGGATCAAGAGAACAACATTTACAAGCCCGTATGAAACATTTGCTTTTCGTAGAATGCCTTTTGGACTATGCAATGCACCTGCAACATTTCAAAGATGCATGATGTCAATTTTTAGCAATTTCTTAGAGCATGGAATGGAAGTATTTATGGATGATTTTTTTGTATTTGAGACTTCACTTGAGTTATTCCTTAATAATTTAGAAAAAGTTCTAGAGATATGTGAAAAAATCAACCTAGCCTTAAATTGGGAAAAATGTCAATTTATGGTTGCAGGAGGTATTGTTCTTCGGCATAAAATTTTTGAAAAGGGCATGGAAGTACATCCTACAAAAATCTAAGTTATAGAAAGATTAACACCTCCTAATAATGTTAAAGGGGTGAGAAGTTTTCTAGGACATGCTGGTTTTTAGAGGCGCTACATAAAATTTTTTTCAAAAATAACTAAACTCCTTTGCCAACTTTTAGAAAAAGATACGCAATTTTATTTTAATGAGGAATGCATAACAACTTTTGAATTATTAAAGAAAAAATTAATCACTGGTCTTATAATAGTACTAGTTGAATGGGAAAAACTATTTGAAATAATGTGTGATGCTAGTGATTATGAGATTGGGCTGTATTAGGACAAAGGCATGACAAAATTTTTAAAGTTATATATTATGCTAGTAAAACTCTAAATAATGCTCAAACTAATTATACTACTACTAAAAGAGAGTTAATATCTACTATTTATGCCTTTGATAAATTTAGATCTTATTTAATTGGAACTAAATGTATAATGCATACATTCATTATAATATTAAATACTTGATGCAAAAGAAGGATGCTAAACCAAGATTAATTAGATGGATACTTCTATTGAAAAAGTTTGATTTTATCGTGGTAGATAGAAAGAGAAATAATAATCAAATAGTTGATCATTTGGCTAGAATAGAAATAGAAATATTACCTAATTTTAAAATAAAATTTTAGAAAATTTCTCTGATGAACATTTATATAGTATTGATGAAATGGATGTACCGTGATATGTTGATATAGTAAACTATATTGTAAGTGACATTCTACCACCTGATATCATGAATCCACAAATAAAGAAATTTATCTATGATTCGAAAGACTATTTTTGGGATGTAATGTAAAGATTTAATTATTAGAAGATGTGTGCCTTATGAAGAAACTCAAAAGATAATTGAAAGATGTCATGATTTTGAATTTGGAGGACATTTTGGAATAAATAGAACTACATATAAAATTTTGCAAGCTAGATTTTATTAGCGTACTATTTTTAGAGACGTTTATGAATATATTAAAACATGTGATAGATGTCAACGAGTAAGAAACATTTCCAGAAGAGATGAAATACCTCTAAATTACACATTAGAAGTTAAAATTTTTGATGAATAGGGATTAAATTTTATGGAACCATTTATGCCTTCATTTGGAAATTTATATATATTACTTACTGTTGATTATATATCTAAGTGGATTGAAGCTATTGATGTGCCTAGATGTGACACTTGGAGTGTTTCTAAATTTTTAACTAAAAATATTTTTACAAGATATGGAATGTCAAGAGTAATCATTACTGATGGAAGATCTCATTTTAGGAATAAGAGAATCAAAAAATTAATCAAGAAATATGATATAATGCATAGATTCTCTACTTCTTATCATACTGAAACTAGTGGTCTAGCAGAAATATCGAATCATGAAATTAAACACATTTTAGAAAAATTTGTAAATCCTTATAAATTGGATTTGTCTACTAGACTAGATACTGCATTATAGGCAAACAGAACTGCTTATAAAAATCCTATTGCAATGTCCTCATATAGATTAATTTTTGGAAGAACATGTCATTTACCAGTAGAATTGGAACATAAAGCATTTTGGGATATCAAAGAATTTAATCTTAATTTAAAGGATGCTGGTGAGAAAAGGTTTTTACAACTCAATGAACTTAAGGAGATTAGAAAAGAAGCATATGATAATGCAAAAATCCATAAAAAGAAAATAAAAATATGGCATGACTGGAAGATTTTTAAGAAGAAATTTGAATCTGGACAAGAAGTTCTACTATATAATACAAGATTGAGATTGTTTCCAGGAAAACTATAATCCAGATGGTTATGACCATTTAAAGTGATTAAAGTTTATCATTATGGAACTGTTGTTATTAAAGATCCTAATACTGGAAAGATATTTAAAGTTAATGGACAACATTTGAAACATTACTATGAAGGGCACATACTTCAATTTAAAGAAGTTTTAATTCTAAACAAATGGTATGTCAGGCTGATGACGTTAAACCAAGCGCTTTGTGAGAGCAACCCATACTTATATTGTTATGTATTACTATAGTCAAATATTGGTATTAGAGAAAATTTGAAGTCGAATTGAATAAAAAAATGAAAATCAGAATTTAGCCACTGGTGCCGATGACGCCAGAATGGGCACCGACGACAACTTAGATAAGAGACATCAGCGCCGGCAGTGCTAACCAAGAGCGTCGATGGCACCGAGTGTGGTTGGGTGGTCTTAGATGACTTTTGGTAAGTTTTGGTGTAATTTCACTTCATAATAACCACTGGGATGATTTTAAAAAGACCTAGAAACATCCTTGGATGCCTAGTAACTTCCTATTTTTTTATTCCATGGCTTCCAATTCCAGAAATACTTTGAGGTAAGGAATTTTCAACAAAAGAAGGTTTATTAGTTTCGACGCGCAATGATTATACGATAAAGTTATTAAAAAGAGGAGATTGATCAAGGAAAGAGGATTCGTTAATAATGCAGTGATCAATCCTACTAGTCTGATTGATAAAATCATTCTGCAAAGGCGTTGAGAATTTTTGTGTTACACTATGTCTGTGATTGTCGTACTTGTGGTGAAAGAGTTTTAAGAAAACTACATGGAATTACTCAACGTGTTGTCTTCGTACGAGGTAAGGCTGTACCATTTACTCCTGCAAGGATTAATGAATTGTATATGATATACAACATTCCAATATGTCATTATACAAATTTCATTCATACACGAGATTTGATGCAAGACGTGTATCTGACGGATGAAAGCGATATGTGGGAGATATGAGATAAAGGATATGTTAGTTTCTCCACTTCATTACTTAATCCAATTTTTAAGCAATTACATTTCTTTATTGCTGCAAAATTACTCCCTACTATGAAAATTAGTAGAGTTACCAAAGAATGTACGATGTTAAATTATTGCATTCAAATAGAAAAACCCATTGATATAGGGTTTATTATATTTAAATATATTATGGGTATCCTTACTATTATACCAATTTATGGACTTGAGCATCCATCTACCAGCTTTTTGATTTGCAATCAAGCCCAAGTTCCACATGAAAGTTGAGAAAATAATTTATTACCTTGGTAACCCATGAATCCTATAAATGAGATCTATTGTGGAAATGGAAAAGAAGTATTAGAAGCCATCATAGATCAATCTTCACATGCTTCAACTCCATCAATACCACCAATAGTTGGAATTTTGCTTGCTGTGGAAAAGAAATTAAAGAAAATTAAATGGGAACTTCATAGTATTATGACTGCAGTAAAAGATCTTAAATACCTTTTTTTATCACTTAGATTGGAGAATGAAAGAAAATTTTGATCACACTGAAACTTTTGAAGCAGGATTAGTTTGAATGTTTAAAGAAAAAGGGTAGAGTGAAGAAAATTTGACAGATCAATTCCCGTACCGATCCTTCTACAACTTATATGTTCATTACCAATCTATATCAGAGGAGGAGAAAGCACTGAAGAAGAGGCGTAATAATTGAAAACTTTAAATTCTCTATCTATTTTAGAACATTATATATATACTTGAAATATTTAATTGAAAGCACTGTCTGGCCGTGGGTTTATGCCCAAAGATTTGAACAAAGCATGTCTAAGCGATGAATTTTTGTTACCGATACCAGAAATGATGGTGGACATCACTTCTAGACATGAAATCTTCTCTTTTATGGACGGATCGTTGGGATACAACCAAATCAAGATTACTCCCAAAGATGCATCACTTACAGTCTTCAGAACACCTATCAGGATTTTATGCTACATAGTGATGTCATTCGGCCTAAAGAACGTTGGAGCAACATACCAGTGCAATGACACAGATTTTTTATGGCCTCATTCACAATCAAGTAAAATGCTACGTGGATGATTTGGTCATCAAGAACAAGTGAAAAATAGACCATATGTACGATTTGAGGATCGTGTTCGAACGGTTACGATGATATGACCTTAAAATGAATCTCTTAAAGTTCACCTTTGGCGTTACCTCTGGGAAGTTTCTAGGAATTGTTATCCGTCATCGGGGAATCGAGATCAACCCAGATAAAATTAAAGCTATCTTGAAAATTCCTCCTCCTAAAACCTTAAAAACCACTACGTTCCTTCCAGGGGAAGTTGGCATATCTGAGACGCTTTATTTCTAATCTCTCTGGTAGGTCTCAGCCCTTCTCGTCATTAATTAAAAAGGACGCCAAATTCATTTGGTAAGAGAAAAGCCAGCGAGCCTTCGAGGACGTTAAACAATATTTAATGACACCTCCTGTCGTGGCGGCCCCTATCCTAGGGAAACCTTTGATACTTTATACCGTGGCCTTAGAGAACTCTCTTGGAGCCCTCTTAGCCCAAGTCAATGATGAGGGTAAAGAAAACACACTCTAATACTTGAGTTGCCGCCTAATACCAACGGAGATAAGGTATCCACCTATTGAGAAGCATTGTCTAGCTTTGATTTTTACCGCCCAAAAGCTTAGACATTACATGTTTTCTCATAAGATTACTCTAATTTCAAAAGTTAATATGTTGAAATATTTTATGACCCAACCAATACTCTCCAGACGTCTAGCAAGATGGTCGATGATCTTATTGCAGTTTGATATAACTTTTGTTCCCCTCTATGCCATAAAGGGACAAATTTTAGCAGACTTTCTCGTTGCACACCCACTTCCAGCTGGGTCCTCTCTTATTGATCAACTACTTGATGAGCGGGTACTACAAATGGAATTCTCCATTGCACAATGCTAGGAAATGTACTTTGAGGGAGCTTTGTCTTCAAGAAAGGACAAAGGATCAAGCAGAGTTATACCTGGCAAAGCAGGTATTGGTTTAATCTTTATCACGCTAGATAAGGGTATGTTGAGGTTCTCATACTACCTGACAGAGCCATGTACCAACAAAGTAGTAGAATATGAAGCCTTAATCACCGGATTAGAGTTGGCAATCTCGATGGATATAACAGACATTGTCATCTATGGTGACTCACAACTTGTCATCCAGCAAGTCGTCGGACAATACAAGATTTTGAAAGCGAGATTAGCAAAATACTATCAGTGCCTGATGAAGTTGCTGGAACAGATCCTCAGTGTAACTTTCAACCATATTTCTAGGGGAGATAATGTCCATGCTGACGCTTTAACAAAACTCGCAAAAGAATTGGCATGTCCTCTAGAGGATTCCATTGATATCACAGTACAAGGAAGACAAGTTTTGTCTCGAATCAACCTCAAAAATCTATACAAGCTCGAGAAAGAAGAAGAAACGATAAATACGGTTGCAGATATCAACGAAGATTGGTGCAAGTCATCAATGAAATATTTGCATACTGGAAAGCTACTAGATGACAAGTCTGAATCACATCACATTATAAAAAGGGCTATGTCATACGCTCTAGTAGGTGTTGTCCTCTACAAGAGATCGTTCGACCAGATGTGGCTACGATGTTTAAGCAAAATAGAAGCACAAAATATTATCAAAGAACTACATGTAGGATTGTGTGGCACTCACCAATTAGGGCCAAAAATGAAAATGAAGATCAAAAAACTCGGATATCATTGGCCAACAAATATGTCTGACTACATATATACAATCAGAAGATGTCACCAGTGTCAGGTGCATGGGGTGGTGTTACACCAATCTCTGAATGTGCTACACACGACCGTTGCCTCGTGGTCATTCAAGTGTTGGGAAACGGACATAATAGGTCTGATAGACCCTCCATCTTCGAAAGGACACAAATTTATACTTGTCGCTACAGATTATTTCTCCAAATGGGAAGAGGCAGTACCGTTACGAGAGGCTACGACATAGTACATCCTTCAATTCTTTAAAAGCCAAATCGTCAACCATTTCGGAGTACCTCGAAGAATAATTTCAGACAATGGGACAACCTTTAAAAGCACCAAAATAAATAATTTCGTCAAACGACACGGGATAGATTGGGATACTCTACAATTTACTATTCCATAGCAAATGGCCTGGCTGAAGCCTTCAACAAGACATTGGTACAGTTTTTAAAGAAAACACTGGAA
Organism: Phalaenopsis hybrid cultivar; assembly: GCA_002079205.1. Taxonomy (NCBI): domain Eukaryota; kingdom Viridiplantae; phylum Streptophyta; class Magnoliopsida; order Asparagales; family Orchidaceae; genus Phalaenopsis; species Phalaenopsis hybrid cultivar. The sequence continues at coordinate 316,999 of JXCR01148719.1, read as the reverse complement.
GAAAAAAAAGAGATTGGCACAACAAGTTACTAGAATTTTTGTGGGCCTATTGGAACACGTTCAGGACTCCCACTCAGTGCACACCCTACATGCTCGTGTACGGATTTGAGGTCGTACTACCATTAGAAGTTTAGACACCGTCTCTCAGAGTCTCTTTCCCTAACCAACTCACAATGGAAGAAACTGCAAAACTCAAACTTGAAGAATTAGAGAGTCTTGAGGGAAAATGACTTGAAGCACAACAACATTTGGAACTATACCAGATAAAGGTGGTACAAACTCATGACAAATTGGTCAACCCAAGGACATTCAAAATTGGAGACCTTGTCCTCGTGCTCAAAAGACCCATTCTTGCACACGGTAAAATAGGTCGAAAATTCGAGCCAACTTGGGAGGGACCATTTGTCGTTGAAAAGATCTATGCAGGAGGAGCTTACTAGTTAGTGGATTTCCGAGGTGAAAGACCCATGCTGCCGATCAACGAACAATACCTAAAGATATAATTATAATAATTAAAATAAAAGATATAATCTTTGTATTATAAATTTAGCCTAATTTTTTTATTTAATTTACCTTAGAAATATGAATTTTAATTAAAATTTGATTTTATTCAACATCCCCCCAAATTCTAATGCCCCAATGATTTAATAATTATGATTATCTTAATGTATGGGACCGTTAAGAGAGCCAACCAGTTGCAGTGAAGCGTCCCCGACCACCGCCCGGCTGTCCTTGTCGAACCGATCACCCACCTTTATTCGAATGTTCAGCTATAGCCAACAACTATCAGTCAAATGATATAAATACCCTCTCTTTATAGAACACGTTACCGCCAATATGGGTCTAATCTCGTCATTTCACGACTTAACCAACTGGCTGTTGCTTCGGAGCCTTTAATTAAGCACCGCTGACGTGTCCGGATGATGAAGAACTGTCGCCGTGGTGTATGATTACGGAAAATAGGTGTGCGTTTATCAGTTGCTTTTTCTTGTCCTGGCCCTCCGGGAAACAGAAGAAAATAGAAGTCGAGGTAGAGTGTCTTTGAAGCAAAAAAAAAAAAAAAAA
>JXCR01148719.1:296869-315904 GCA_002079205.1 Phalaenopsis hybrid cultivar | reverse complement strand
AAAAAAAAAAAAAAATGGAAATGGTGGGGAGCAATTTTCTCTGATTCCTGCCCGGCTCCCTACTTCGATCATTTTGTCTCCTCTCTGAAACTAAAACTCATTCGGAATTCTCATTCTCGATCTCCTGCTTATCACAAAACCCTAGATCTCATCGGCCATGCCGGGACTCGTCTCCCCCCCGGACGTGGCGGAGCTCCGGATCACGGTGCCAGATCGTGTCAGCACCCGAAATAGAGAAAATGGGGATGATCCCGACCTCCGCAGCGCTAAAAGCCGTTCACCAGCGCCAAAGAAAGGGTTGTTGCCCTCCCCGTCATCGTCGTCCCGCGCCAAGCCCGCACCGGAGAAGAACTCTTCCGGTGGCAAGCGGCGAGGATCTTCCATTCTGGAAAAGCCACTCCTCGATGAATCATCATTGGATAACCCTGATCTCGGGCCGTTCCTGCTCAAACTCGCGCGCGACACGATTGCCTCAGGCGAGGGACCGAATAAGGCCCTCGAATACGCGATCCGAGCGTGCAAGTCGTTCGAGCGTTGCGCTGTTGAGAGCGGGGAGCCGAGCCTGGAGTTGGCGATGAGCCTCCACGTGACTGCGGCGATATATTGCAGTCTTGGGCGGTATGATGAGGCGCTGCCGGTTATGGAGCGTGCCGTGACGGTACCAGACGTGTCACGTGGACCGGACCACGCACTCGCTGCCTTCTCCGGTTATATGCAGCTTGGGGACACACACTCCATACTTNTGCGGCGATATATTGCAGTCTTGGGCGGTATGATGAGGCGCTGCCGGTTATGGAGCGTGCCGTGACGGTACCGGACGTGTCACGTGGACCGGACCACGCACTTGCTGCCTTCTCCGGTTATATGCAGCTTGGGGACACACACTCCATACTGGGCCACATAGATCAATCCATCGATTGTTATTCCCGCGGCCTCGAGATTCAGATCCAAGCCCTAGGTGACTCGGATCCTAGAGTCGCCGAGACCTGCAGATACTTGGCCGAAGCCCACGTCCAAGCAATGCAGTTTGACAAGGCGGATAAGCTCTGTCAGAGAACCCTTGAGATCCACAGGGAGCATAGTGAACCGGCTTCCATCGAGGAGGCTGCAGATCGACGATTGATGGCTATTATCTGCGATGCTAAGGGTGACTATGACGAGGCCCTCGAGCATTTAGTGTTGGCCTCCATGGCTATGATTGCTAACGGCCATGAGGGTGAGGTTGCCTCCATAGACGTGAGCATTGGCAACACCTACCTTGCACTTGGTCGTTACGATGAGGCCGTCTTCTCTTATCAGAAGGCTCTTACCGTGTTCAAATCCACCAAAGGTGATAACCATCCAGCTGTTGCTTTGGTGTTCGTACGCCTTGCCGATCTTTATTACAGAACAGGGAAGCTCCGCGAGTCACGATCATATTGTGAAAATGCTCTTCGAATCTACGCCAAGCCTGTTCCAGGGGCAGTGGCCGAAGACATTGCTGGAGGTTTAGCGGAAATCGCAAGCTTATATGAAGCGTTTGAGGAGCCTGAAGAGGCATTAAAGTTATTGCAGAGATCTTTGAAGTTGCTGGAAGATGTTCCAGGTCAATGGAGCTCTGTTGCTGGTATTGAAGCACAAATTGGAGTAATGTTTTATATTGTTGGCCGGTATGAGGAGTCAAGAAACTCCTTTGAAAGTGCTGTTGGGAAGCTGAGGGCAGTTGGTGAAAAGAAATCAGCATTTTTTGGAATGGTGCTAAACCAGATGGGGTTGTCCTGCATTCAATTATTTAAGATTGACGAGGCCGCAGGGCTGTTTGAAGAATCAAAAGCAATATTGGAGCAGGAATATGGGACGAGCCATCAGGACACTCTTGGTGTGTATACTAATCTTGCGGCTACCTATGATGCCATGGGAAGGTGACTCAAACTTCAACTGTTTTTCCATAATTTCATTTAAAAATCATTTTATATTTGTAAGGATGGTGGAACACTTAGGATAAAAAATTAAGCTCATTACGCTAGCCGAAGGGTACTTAGCAAATCTGATGCATAAACTGATGGGCAAGGGCCGCTACTTCTATGTTAAGAACTCAGATTTTTGTTTCACTTCCAATGTGAGATTAATATCCATTTTCATTGGAACTAGCGATCTCCCCCTTGCCTGAGAGCCCCTCACACTGATCATGACTCCTGCTGATACAGAAACTTTTAAAAATCATTGAGTTTAAACTCATCATTTTATCATCAAAGTTACTTTGAACACATGAAAGAAATAACCAAAACCAATGAGCTCCACCAAGACCTAGGAGATCCACTAAATGGATAAAACATGCTTGATCTTGGCTGTTGGCTTTGATACATCTTATTAGGAAAAGAGTACTTTGTTTGTATGAAATTTTATTCATGCTTTGTCAGTTTAACATCCTTTTAGGAAATTGGAACCTTTTTTATTGCAGACATTTTAGGAAATGGAACATTGACTATCCCAACTTTTGTTGCATGATATTTTCTTTTCTTGTTTTTTTTCACTTCAGATAAATTCTTTTTCACAGTATCCTTTCTTTGGATGAGTAGTAACATCATATTATACAATACAACTTTTTACCAAACTTATCCTTCATGGAGCTAGTTGACAAGGATTCATCCAAGGCGGCTGTGGTTGCTCCAAAAGTGTTTGTTTGATAGTTATATGCATATGCTAAGGTATTTTTTCTGGTAGCTTCCGATTTAGGAAGGTTTTGCATGGCAATATTCCTAGCTTCAGCTACGTGGTCATAATAAGGAAAACCATCTTAGGCGATTGGCTAGCTGAATAAGAAGCAATCAGCCCAAGCATTCCCAAATGCTTTCACATATGTTATTGTAACTAGCGTCGTCGTGACAGTGTAAGAAGCATTAGCAAAAGAAAGCCCAAACGAAAGCTTTATTTAGAGAGTCACGTTGGAATATTAGTCTCTAATTTTCGCTTAAATTAACTATTAGTCCAAAAAAGAAATTAGTAACTATCATTACACACTAATACACATTGAGGACCCTCCAAAACTAGAAGACAACTATTCTACATGGCGTGTTGAGATGCCCTTTATTATGCTTCCAAATATTTTTGATTGATTGCATTTAGCTTTACAAATGTGAAAGGACACATTAATAGATGTGTTGTGCATAATGTTGTTTCTTTTAAACAAATTACTAGCTTAGACAAGGAACAAAGAAGAGTGTGAAGGTAGGAGAAAAGAGTAAGTACATAGGAAGAATGGTAACTTGCATTTTTCATGGTGCTCTACGATACACATATGTGCACTAAGCTATAGAGAACATGGTGTGTATCTTGGCAATAATTGTTATGATCTTACACCTTTGATTATTCCATTTGCTATAGATGAAGGCTCGAGATGCGCTTTTGTTAGTAGTGGAGCTGCTCTTGTTGTTGTGATTGTTTTTGGATTGTTGTGATCCCTTCTTAAGTTGATGGTTTTTGTTAGAAGCATCAAATTGTTATGCAGGCAATGAAATCTCAAGGTGGAGAGAGATTTAGGGCCCGTTTGGGGCAGCTTATAAGTGCGGCGGCGTTTTCAAAAACGCTGCCTCACCGTTTGTTTCGCACGTTAGAAATGCGTTTATCAAAACTCCGTTTCTCATTTTGCATTACACGCTGATCGGGGGCCTAGGCCCGCGATCCGCTTTTCCTTATCGCGTATTACTCCGTTGCCCCTTCCCGCAATGTTTTATTCTTCCTTCGTTCGCGATTCTTCTTCCTTCGTTCGCGATTCGGGAATAAAGGAAGCTCCCAGTGCCGCAGATTCTTCCTTCGTTCGCGATTCTTCTTCCCAGATTCGACATTGCTTCTGCTTCTTCCTTCATCGGCGCTCCTTGCTTCTGCTTCTTCCTTCATCGACACTCCTTCGTCTGCGTCTTCCTCCTTCAACACTCCTTCGTTCTCTTTCCTCTGAGGTAATATGAATTCTGCGAAAGGCACTGTTCTGTCATTGACGGAGCTGGAGGAAGATTGGGAAGGAGAAATGAACTGGTTTTGGCTTAAATCGAAGCTTTCAGGGCTGGAGCTGAAGTAAAGAGGGGGTTGATCAGGAGGAGGGTACTTCTCTCCGATGAGCTCGTAGAAGGGTGTCTCCGTGGCTTCGAGGTCTGGGTGGAATTGAAGCATTTCATACTTATCATCCATGTCCTCTTCCATGAGCATCTCCTTGATGTAATCGAGGACCAGATCGGAGAAAAGCTCGGAGCTTTTGTCGGATTCAGCTTCATGAACCAGAGAAGTGGAGATCGGGAAATGGTTGAGGCTACTTTGGGCATGGAATGGATGCGGGAGGAAATTGTTGAACTTGAAATCTTCGATCGAGCTCGTAGCGATTCGACATTTCTACAGCAACGGATTAAGAAATCGGTCATCCCTGTTCTGCAGAATCGTGGAACTTCTCAAATCAATCACATAGATCTGCACGTACAAAGCTATCTTTGAACCTTAAAAGCCTCTCTTTCAAAAATCGAGATGAGTTTGGTCATTATATTGTTGTCGCAAACAGCTCGACTGCGTGTGGTAAAATGATCATTTTTCCAAAAACAATTATAAATAAGCTGTTTACAAAACGCATAAACCAAACAACTAAACAGCTTATATAAAATAGGGGTAGAATGGTCATTTCTCTAGAATCAGCTGTTTTCCAGACGCACAAACCAAACAGTCAGACAGCTTATCCGGATCAGCTGCTCATCAGCAGATTATCAGGATAAGCTGCTTATCAGCAGAAGCTGGATAAGCTGCTTATCAGCAGAAGCTGGATAAGCTGTAGCTGCCTCAAACAGACCTTTAATGAAGATGTCAACAATTTGATCTTGAGACAAGAGAAGTCATATATGGAGATTGTTTGAGCATTGATTCAATCATTGATAAAGTGTTAGTCAACCTCTATGCACTTTGTTTGAGCGTGAAAGAGGGTATTGTTTACTAGAGTAAAATTCAATACAGTTTAACAAGCAAGCCAGATAGGTTGCTCCAGGGCACATGAAATTTCTGAAGTAATAGGTGAATTCATGTAATTTTTGTTTCGGTCATGTCAAAAGCACTATTTAGCTTTTGTTGATGAGTGGGCAATTATCGAATGCTTTGTGACAACCTATTTTATTAAATTGTCTCCTAAGAATACACAACAAACTTTTGTGAATTTTCAATCTTTGATATCTCTAGCTGAATTAGAGTCGAAATAGCTTTTTATTTAAAAAGTTGTGACGGTTATGGGAAGAACAAAGTTGATTGTGTTATGGCAGCAACTGGGCAATTGCTTTAGATATTGGTAGACGAATTTAAGGGATTTGTACATGTGTTGATATGCTTTGTTAATGGCAAAGAAGATGTTAGGATGACATATGCTTAAATATTGAAGAGATCTGCAGATGCTTGTATTGTTGCAGGTTTGAGAAATTGTTGCTTGGGATTGTAGTGGGAGGTTCTTTGTTTTATTTTGGTTTTGGATTGGTTTTTAAGATGTTATACTTGCTCAATCTATGGTACACTAGAATAGAGAGATTGGTTGAAATGTAAGCCAGTTGATGTTTTGTTGATATAGAGACCAAGAAAGTGATGGATTTAACCTATATTTCACTTATGGAGTTTTTGTTAAGGGTGTGAAGTATATTGTCTATTGCTGGATTGTTATTTCCTGCTACTAGTGAGGTGTGATCGGGTGGATGTCAACATGCCCAAAAATTGTTAGATCAGTGTAATCGGGTGGATGTTTAGATTTTCTAGTGCTTGAAGAGCATGAAATTCCTCTAATATATACTTGTGCTAGCATTTATGGTTGACTAAGGAGTAAAATAAAGGATTCGGTCGGTGATGAGTGGTATGAGCAAGGTCGAGAATTTGCTTCAGTTTGAAGTTTCCTGTTTCTAACAGAGTGATCATGGGATGTTTGATGAGTTGTGGGGGTATTGTGGTGAAGTGGGGAGTGTTTTGGTTTGTGTGTTGAGTTGGGCAAATTTGTTCATTATAGGGGTTGTGGAGTGAGAGGGAAAGATATATACTTATTAAAGCCATTATGTCACAACATGCCGATTTTGTTGGCAGGTGGGTGATATCATTTGTTCTCTTTTTATTTGTCAGTATAGCCGAGGGAAAATATTAAAAAGAGTTTGGGGAAGTTTGTTTTTGATGTAGGATGGATGTCATGCATGCCCAAAGACTGAGAGACGAGTGTAATCGTGTAGGTGTTTAGTTGTAAGAAGCTGGTATGGAGAGAGATTGATAAGGGAGTTTTGTATGGAATTTTTAAGATCGGATGTAACTGGTAGTGGGGATTCTTCAGGTCAAATTTTTCGAGTAGTGTGGTTATGTAGTTGTTGCCGAAGTAGGTGGATCAGAGGAAGAAATGTGATATGTAGGGAAGGTCCGGATGAGTTTTTTTATTTGAATCCTGGATTGTAGAAAATAAGGGTCCCATACATCAGAGGAAGTGAGGTTTAAAGGAGACACACTAGTAGTGGAATTATGATGTGCACATGTAAACTTTGTAAATGAGATGCTTTTATTAGGATTAGATTTAACTAGGAGTATATTTGTTAGATGTTGTTGACCTAGGTGATTGTATCATTTGGAGGTCGTGGAGAGTACGGATAGAAGTACTTTGTTTACTCTGGTTCTTTTTGTTTTGCTTCTCGTGATCACAACCTAACAACCCATTTTTTTGCTAGGCATGCTTGATCGAGCAGTTTTGTTTGGAACTCTGCTAATTGTGACCCTTCTCTTTTGATTTTACTTGGGGAAGACGTTAACCACACTGTAAATGCTTAACTGCATACTTTTGTGACGTTTTTATTTATTTATAATCCAAAATACAACATTTCGATGATAGAAGTGCATTTTGGTTTGATGGATGTTGGAGCTAGTGTTGCATTTGACGGGGTTTAGTTTGTTACGCATCACACGAATAAAAGGAGCTGATAGAATTCCGATCCTTGATGAGATAACCACCAGTATCAAAGTAAGAGAGAATTTATTGTTTTTAGTTAATTTGTTAATGGAGATGAGATTGTGAGATAATTTGGCAACATGAAGGATTTGAGGTACAGCTTACGGAATGGGGTTGGAAGCATGTCATTACCAGTTTGAGCAATGGCCAGTTGGCAACATGAAGGATTTGAGGTACAGCTCACGGAATGGGGTTGGAAGCATGTCATTACCAGTTTGAGCAATGGCCAGATGCTGGCTCGCAGATGGTGACTTGTTAAGAGCTGTATTTTGGTGTGGGATTGAGGAGGTTTGTCAATGCGATAACGTAGCTGCGAGGATGCTACAGAGTCAAGGAACCAGTCATTCTTGTGGGAATCAGTGGCAAGGCTTGAGTTCGATTGTATGTGAGATTCAATGTTTGTTGCAATATTGGTACTGTTGCATAGTTTGGCTGAATTTGGTAGTTCTTGATGGAGGTTTGTTATGAATGATCTGATTGTTGTATAAGGTGCAACTTACCCCTGCTGTAGCTTGTATGATTGATCGGTCACAGCCTATACCATGAGAGATAGTGAGAATATTGTGCGGGTCTTGAGGTGTTTGCTATTGGTTATTAGCTGCATTTGTTGTCAATTTGGTTTCTTCTTAAGCATTGCGATGAACTGAAATTGTCCAAGTTAATGGTTTGAAGGTTTATCCGTATGGTAGTTTTGAAGGTAGGTAGCTTGGCATTAGACCATTTAGTGTGTATAGGATGATATTTTTAGGGTTGAGGGGAGTACCGATTGTTGTGATAGCACCTGCTTTAGACATTTGCAAGGTATCGAGTCACTGTATTATCTTTGTGGCTTGATGGTAGAGTTTGATTTTCAGTTGGAGGATGCAGGAGCGATTTTTAAATTGGAGGCGTCGGTTTACGGTGACCCAGACTTCAGCATAGTTTTTTAGATTGAGAATGTATGATAATAGAGATGGGGATATGGTTGAATAAAGGACTGCTACAAGGTTTTGATTTGTGAGCATTCGAGTTGCATTTTGTGGTTGGATGTGATTAATCCATTGGTGTTATGAATATATTTGTGTGCTCTGATTGTGGTGCCATCTAAGTCATTTGAAGCTGTTGGCTCTGAAGATTTGAGGATTTGAGAGTGCCATGAGAGAGCCCATAGTTGTAAGTTGAGTGGAGATCACTGCATCAAGAACTTCAGTTGAGTTGGTATATGATTGTCTCCCAGGGTTGTTGTTGAGTCGGCTGACATTGAGGCTTTTCAATGCTTGGTTGTTTGACTGGAGGCCATTGTTTGAGGAATTTCTGGCTTGTTGGTTGATTTGATGATACCATGAAGAGATTATTGGCCTAAATGGAAAACAAAGAAGAGACTGAAGTTAGGAGAATGGTAACTTGTATCATTCATATTACTACCCATTATGTATTTATATGTATATACTAAAGTTTAGGGGACGGTGTATATTCTGGCAGAGGTAGTTACAATCCTGCAGCTCTGATTATTTCATTTCTTAGAGGAAGGTTTAGATGAGGTGCTGTAGGTAGTGGATCTGTTCAGGCTTTTGTGTTTGTTTTTGGATTGTTGTGAGTGCATGCTATTGTTCATTTTAAAGCAAATAATGCAGAGGATGTTAATCCTGTATTTTGAATAGGAGCATGGGAAATGAACTAAATGAATCTGGGATTTGTCACTTTATTTATACGAGGAATGGAGTAATGATGTACTCTGAGAAAATGCTCATTGACGCTTGATTTGAAGTATGCTTGACTTATATCCCTTTGTGCTACTATATTAGCTATATATGAGAGAGGAGAACGACAAAAAAGTATCTAGACTGCCAAAATTCAGTTTTTTTTTTTTCTTTTTGTACTTCTTTAATGATTGTAGGCATTGAAACTTTTTGTGTTTTGGTTTTAGTTTTGTTTCTCAATGTCACTTGGATTGAAATGACCAATTTTAGCTGCAGCAAAACATTAAAATGGAAGTCCCTGGTTAGCTTGCTTTCTACTATCAATAAGAAATATGTCAACTAACCTCCTGGTAAACTATTTGTGTTGAGATTTTAGTTTTGTTTCTTCATGGTTTTGTTTCTCAATGTCACTTGGATTGAAATGACCAATTTTAGCTGCAGCAAAACATTAGAATGGAAAGTCCCTGGTTGGCTTGCTTTCTACTATCAATAAGAAATATGTCAACTAACTTCCTGGTGAACTTATTCAATATCTCGATTAGTTTCTTCCCTTTTGGGTCTGAGAAGCTTCATGAAAAAAATTGTACAATTTTCTGCTGGTGTCAGGTGTTTGATTTTCCATTTTCATTTCCATTTTATACTTATTTTTTAATGCTCATGTATAAGTGATTTCTTTGTATGTTCAAATAATTTTTCTGTTGCTGGTGTTTGCTTGGTAAATTTTACTCGTAGGATTGGAAATTAACATTCACTTCTTTGACGTCAGATCTCATTTAATTTCCAGAAATTTTCAACAAACTTTGCTATATTTTTTTGGCTGCTGCATATGTTTGCTTGTGAGTTGTGTCTATTATTTTCTGCTGAGTTTTGTTAGGTATGCCTTACTCTTTGTGCAAAGGTGCCAAGTAAAATACGTGGAAATTAAGTAAATAAACACTTCAACTTTATGTAATTTTTTATGAAGTTAAGTATATGCAGAAAAATAAAACTGCTGCGATGTAGCTTTTGCTATTGCAATTCCTTTTTTGCATCTTTAGATTTCGTAGTTGTAATTCAAAGAAACATGCATCACTGTGTGACTACTTGATTGTAATATTAGGAGTGTAAAGTATAAATATAGGGGGTTTTAATTTTTTTTGTTTGGTTTTGAAGTGAACATATCCAATGTATTTGGGTTGGAGATTTGGAATACCTCATAATGTCTAGTTTTTGACAAATTTGGAAGTCACTCCAGATAGGCGAATTACAAATGTAGGAAAAAATCATAGCCTATGGCCTCATTCTTCTTGTGTTCCATCATTATTTGCTTGCTTCCAATCTCTACTTGTCATTACCTGTCTCTGTTGTTGGTTGCCTATTGTCACCATCGCTTGCTTTTGCTTACCACACCTTGGTCATCACGGGCTGTTGCCCGTTGAATTGCAATGCATTGAAATGCATTAAACATAAAAAGGTATTTCTATGCATTTGATTTTCATCCAATCAGAAAACTCATACATCTATAAAATGCCTACTCTTCAATTATTTTGAATTTCTAAAATATGTCTGCATTTTAAAAACATACAATCAAATGGCCCTTATATTATTTTATAGTACATTTTAAAAACATACAATCAAATTGCTCTTAAATTATTTTAAAGTTCTCATCTTATTGACAATTGATATTTGAAAGAGGGATCCAGATCCTTACCTGCAAGTGCTATTGCATCCTCATAAAGTTTATTTAGCATTTTGACAAGAAGTTCATAGGCTTACGCTACATGTAGCAAGGTTAGGTTCTTTGGTTTATCTTCTCTTAATGTTAAATATTGGGGTAGATCTATCAGGGACTGGGAAGTAGACTACTGTTTTAATGTGTCAGGCATACCTAATTTCTTGAATTTTTTTTTCTTGGTTGGTGGGGGAGGGGAGAATTGACTTTGACACTTAGTTATTGAAAGGAATGGCCTTGGGACTAGCAGATGGGATGCTTTCTTTTTTTTTTTTTTTTAATTTTAAATCATACTTTGTGATTGTTTTTGTTTTGAAATTCTCACATTCTCAAACTATTATAGTAGGAATATGCATTATTTATTATTGTTGTTATATTTCTTTATTTTTTTATTCTCTTGTATTTGTTTTCTTTTGTTATTATCTTTTCTTTCCTATATATTAAAACATATATATACTTGTACTGGAAATCGAATAAGTATGTCACTTCCAGTTCTCTCCTAACAGTGATGAATATTTATGCAGTACTAATGCGTCAATTAGGTCTCAGAGTTTTGTGAGAAATCTTTTTAGCATTTCCTTTTAAGTTAGAGTTCTGTGAGAATTTTTTTTGCAATTCTTATTCTACTTTATGTTTGGTCTATATGCCAAGTAATTTCGATCTTATAATTTGTTTCTTTTCCAGCCCCCATTCAATTTTTAGGAGTAAATATCCAATTTGAAATTTCATTCTTAGAGCCTAACAAAAAAAAAATCTGTTCCGGTCGTGTTTCCTGCCTGACAAAAAAATCTCAAGTTTTTACATGTTCAAACGTAGTGTTCTTTTGTATTGGATAAAGGCGTTATTTTCAGCAGTAGAACCCAAGAAGTTACTGAAAAGGATGCAATGCTTTTGATAGTTGTGCAGCTATCAAAGCAGGTTTTGAATTAGAAAGAAACCTTATGCACGAAATACAACCTCGGCAGTGTGGAACTATATTATTAAACCAGATCATGGGCTCTGGACTAACTTCCATATCTTTTTATGGACAAACCTTGGTGCGTAATGCATTTCTTTAACATTGTGGCGTTCAAGAAGTGCCTTTCATGTCTATATTTTCACATTCTAAGTCATTACGTTTCCAATAGTTTGTTAGATTAGCTGCAATACCTTACATATGAGTAGATGTAATAGTTTTTGCATTGTAGTTCTCAAGCTTCCTTACTAGTAACTAATATTAATCAATTTAATAACATATTAATTATAACTTTTGTCTGCTAGCTTCTTTATGAGGAGGCTTTATGAAGTGAATTGTCATTAAATACTGTAAGCTTTTAGATCTTTTTGTTAAATAGGCTATGAAAACATTTTTTATTATATTCAGTATTAGTTGGATAACAATATTAGTTTAAACTAAATTAGGAGTAACATTTAATTAAATATTTATTATTTGGCTGAAAGATGTTTTTTGCTTTTATCCCTTGATAGAATTTCATTTTTAATATTTATTATATAAGTTAACAAAATTATGCTAGCATAGTGGAAGACGGTAGTGGTAAATATAAATTTGAGAAGACTGTTTGCAAGGCCAAGATGTGTCGTGTTCATCTCAGCCTTCGTCATTTTTTTATTTCAGCCTAGATACTATTTTATTTACGGGGGGAATATAATATTTTTTTAATATTAATTTCTGACAGAGTAAATTGATTAAATAATGGGATATTCATTGTGAAATCCTAGGTTTAGGTTACTTAAACTGACCACGAAACTAGTACTTTTCCTATTTTTTTCTGTAAAAATGTTCCATTACTGCTATGTTCACTGCCATAGTTGCTTATGAGAAAAAATGATCTCCATCATCTAACTGTCTAGTTATTGTTTTGAAATCTGCTGCTAATTTAACCCATGATGAAATCTGCCATGGTTTATCTCTATACACAGATATGGATATTTATATATATAGCTAGTTGCTCAAACAGCCAACCTCTTGATCTTAGAGCATCCTAAACGTGTGAGAAAGAACTCAAATAATTTTTCTTTAAGTGTATTAGGCTTATTTTGATTATATTTTTTATTCTGATTTTTAACATAAATACTTTCGTTAACCCAAACAATAATAAACAAACAAATATTATTAATGAAAAAGTTAATAAGCGGTTACATCCAACACAAGGAAATGGAAAAAAGAAAATATACAACCTCAACTAGGTTTGTATCCCACAGAAGAGGTGGTTAGTTCGCGGTTTGAAAGGCTGGATGGTGGGCGACAGCAAGACGGCAATGGTGGCAGCAAAGGGAAGGTCAGAAATTGCCAGAACATCGAGAAAACAGGCTATTCTAGGCGGTGGCAGCAAGGACAAAGGGGCTGGGCAGCAGTAAGGTGGCACGGGCATTGATTTGGGCGGCTAAAACAACAACAAAACAGCTGGGAATGGCTGTTTGGGGCGGTGAGAACAAGGGGGGCATGACAGCGGCAAAGACGGGGAGTGTGTGCGACTGTGGGACAACAAAAGAAGAGTTATCACGTGGGTGTGGGAGTGTGGAGGATGGTTGGACAACGAGGAACTACAGGAAGAACAACAAAAGGGCTGCTATTGGGGTGGCCTGCAATGAGGAGGAATGCATGGCAGTAAAACGGGAGGGATGCATAGGACTTGGGGAAAGATTAATCACCACCTTGGGAGCGAGATACAACCAAAGCACCACTCTACCATTGAAAGTTAATCACTACCTTGGAAAAAGATACAATCAGAGCACCACTCGCCTTTGGATACAGGTCTTAAAAGGGGAAACATGGACTTTGATGGTTGTCTTGAACATAAACCCAACAAAAACTAAGAATTCAAATCGTAATATAACACATGTTGGAAAGGATTCGAAAAGAATTAAAGATAATAAAAAACATGCTAAAAATTGGTAAGGAATTGAAAGAGAAGCTGCTTTGTTCAGCTTTATCCTACCTGAATTTGTCTAGGTGTCTGGAACATGGTCCTGGCACTCCCGCTTGCTTGCGTCCAACACCAAAATTAGCTGATTCTCCCCTCTTGGGGTTAGGGGAGCTTCGTTCTCATCCCTCGAAGCTTCTGTCTCCTCATAGTATAATGTCAGACCAACCATGTTGAAGGTGGTAGAGCTACTGTTACTTTTCGGCAAGTCAATCATGTAGTAATTTCTATTCCAAAGCACAAACTGATAGAGTAAGTATTCATTTTTTTGGGGTAGAACTTGAGTCGAAACTGCATATGAATGAGTATTCTCACGGACAAAGTCCCGAGCCATCAATTTTGTAATTTGCTTCTTCCACTCCCCTTACTTGTCCGAGTGCATCTGGTAAACGTGTAAAGAGGAATTAAGTCTGGGACAAAACCCATGACAGACTGGACAACTCTCAATAACAACTCAAGAGAGACATCTTCTCTGATAGGACCTGGATTCTATTATGGGATGTTCTTTTCCCAAAAGATCTCAAGGCGATATCTAACGCTGTGGTCCCTTCATTTTTGTTCATTTGACTGTAGGTACACTGTTCAACTAATTTACCGCCTAAATGACTCCATATGTAAGTGTCACAAAAGAGTTTTACCTCTGACATGCGTGACCTGCCTCGATTGGGGTAACTCGGGAAGTATACATATATTTCAGAAAGGTTTGAAATTCTATTATATGGGGTTGTCACGTGTCTGATGTCGGTTCCTTAAACTTAGGACCATTTTGGACCACCAATGTTAATTTTGTTGAAGTCTCTCGTGAGCTCAGTTTGAATTACATGCTTTTCTCCCTCATCAAATGGAATTTTGTGCTCTTCGCCTTATGTATTTACTGTGTCATTATCCATTTCTTACTCATTGATCAGTGAAAGTGATCATTCTCATGATTAGGCAATTTGATTTAATATACCCAAATTTGTGGCACTTAAAACACTTCTTGGTCGGGACGGATTTGGATACATATTGGTTCCACCTGTTCTCCACTCTGAATTAGCATCTCCTTAGGTTGGGTCGGCTTAGATGTTTCACTCTGTGTACTATTGTTGCTTGCTCCTCGGGTTGAATTCTGCCTGTAAGATGTGACAGTCATCCAGTGATGCTACCTTTTCACTTCTGAAGTTAGAGTCTGAACATCCTGTCTGTAATGAACTGATGGGTACTAATGTTGCATTTTTCGTTTCTTTTTTAGACCATGTAGTAATTTTACTCTTTCCTTTTTTCTATCGAAGAATCATTTTGTTCTCCCACCATAGAGATGCACTCTTCTTTAACTTTATGGCGGCTAGCTTTATCATTCTGTCTGATGGAATGCCCTGATACTCAAAGACCCCTTCCACTGTTTAGAGACACTCGATGGCCTAGTTTGGATCCAAGTGATTGTTAAAATATGACAAATTCACATTTATTTTAAGATTCAGGCTCTTATGATATTTTAGTCCAACCCTTCACTGTAGGGATTCCTCATCTCTAGAATATACCCGGTGGAAGGGATTTACTCTATTCTTTTGATCTGACAAGTTACCATTATGGCTACGGGTGAAATTCTGGATTGCCTCCTCTCGAAGGCATCAAGTCTCTATTGTAATTGGAGGATTTTCTACCATTGACATTGTGACATTTCTTCTCGATCAGGTCTCCGACATTTGCTCTTCAGTGATGTGGTTTGGATTTGGGTTTGGGTTAGTGGAAGAGGTTGTATAATGTAGGGTGGGAAAGAATTTATTTGGATGGCCGGTTTGAAAAATCAGCAAATTGAAGGAATTTGTGTGGAGGTGGGTTAGGTACGAGTGAATTTTGCCAACCCTATAATTGACTAGGTTTAAGTTAGCTAAGTTAGCTTTGATATTAAATGATAATGGAGTTAACCTAAACAACAATAAACAAACAAATATTATTACTGGAAAAGTCAATAGGTGGTTACAACTAACATAAGAAAATGGAAAAACAATAGAAACAACACTCACATAGGTTTGTATCCTACAAGGGAGGTGGTCGGTTGGCGGTTTGGAAGGCTAGATAGTGGGGCGACAGCAGGGGAGCGATGGTGGCAGCAAAGGAAAGGTGAGAAACTTTAGGAAAAGCAAGAACGTGGGCTGTTATGGGCGGTGGCAGCAAGGACGAGGGGCTGTACTATAGTTAGGAGGCACTGGGAATTGTTTTGGGCGGCTGTAACAACAACAAAATTGCCTGGAACGGCTGTTTGGGATGGCAACAGCGAGGTAGAATGTGTGGTATTGTGGGACATTTTAAGAAAGGTTATCTTCGGGATGCGGCAGCGTGGAGGATGGTTGGACAGCATGGAACTGCAGGAAAAAGCAAAAGGGTTGTTGTTGGCAGCAAAATTGCAGGTAAAACAACGTTGAGGAGGAATTCGTGGCAGCAAAGCAGGATGGATGTAGAGCAGTTGGGGAAGGATAAATCAACACATCATGAGAGAGATACAATCGGAGCATCACTTGCCCTTGGTTACAACCCTAGAAGGGGAAGCAAAAACGTCAACGGTTGTCCTGAACAGAAACACACAAAAACATAGAATCTAAACCCTAATACAACTCATATATAGGAAAGGATTATAAATGAAGCAAGAGTAATTGGAAACATGCTCAAAATTGGAAAGGAATTGAAAGAGAAAGCTTTTGGTTCAGCTTTGCCCTGGTTCAGGCATTTGGAATGCGGTCGTAGGACTCCCGCTCGTGTGCGTCCCGCGTTAGACTAGGGAGGCACTCCCTTGTTATATGATGTATGTACATTTAAGGTCAAGCCATCTTATTGTTGCAAATCTTCATAATTGATTACCCTGATCTCTCACAAGAGAGCACACTTGACCAAGGGCAATACTTAGGCTTAGATCTGATAGATGTGAATTTAATTGAATAGTTATTAGTTAAGATCTTATAATTTCATCATCTTAGGTTTGCCTATGGGCATAGTCTATAATTTTAAACCTGATGGGGCTTTTAGCCTTATAACCTTGAGGGAGCCTGATTTGTAATCAGGGATTGCCTCGTCTTTAGCTTTTGCAAGGATCAGTGTAGAAATATCAGTGCTTCAATGATTTGTTTTCTAAGTTGGTATTAACTAATTTGCTAGTAGAGGGCTAGCTTTATTAGTTTTCATTGAATACTTATGGGGGGACACACTATGTGATCACTTGTGGTTTTTTGGTAGTGAATATCACCAACTAGAATTTAAATAAATGGCATCATTACATTTCATGAGTTATTTAATTTGTGAATTTGATTTGACTAACTTGCTTGTTAGCATGGGGGTGACCCAAGTTTTAATTAGGCTGAAACCTACAACCATTAATAGGCCAGGCTTTGATTTAATAGATTCAATAGATCCGGTACCCTGCATGGTCTTCCAACCTTGCTCTGTAGGTAAGGCGATTTCTTTGATTTAAGTTTTACACGGCCGAAATGTAAATTGGGACAGAAAACTCTTTGTGATGCTACAGCCTATATATAGCTTATTGATGTTATTTATTTTTGTTAATTTTTTAATTTACGTTTTTTTATGTGAATACTATTAGATTTAAGCTACTTGTACCAAGGTTAGGGTTTTGTGTTGCTCTAGGCTACTACGATTGGCATGTTTACGCAGTAAGCTATATAAAGGTTTTTGAACAAAAAGCTGGTTGGGGTGCTCTTTTTACTTCTGTCTGGCAGTCCGCTTACCAACTTCCCCACATTATTAGCAGCATAATGCTTGTTTGATTAGTTTTCTTCTGTGCAAGAGTAGTATTATCCGGTTCTTGGTTTTCACTTCTATTTTGAAATGTTTGTTGCAGCTTAGAGCTTGTGTGGTATCAATTTATTATTATTATTATTATTCTTTTATTTTAAAAATCTATTTCTTTATGATTTTTTATGTAATTTTAAGATTAAATTAACTTGTTAAAAACACTAGAAACATCTACATGTTATTCCGAGTGTTTGTAAAAATAATTAAACATGTTATAACATAACAAATATGTTTTATTTAAAATAAAAATATATACAAAATAAAAACAATAATATAAAGTGATCATAAACAGACCCTTAGCTTCCAGGATGCTTAAACACTTATGTGTGAATATTTTTTTTTGATAACGAGTATGCTACCTTTTTATTGTAATGACATTTAAGTAGGAATTATTAAATTTCATATGGTAGCATATAGAGATGTTAAAATAAAATTATATACTGTACAGTTACAAAAGCAAATAATCAAAAACATCATCGTACTAAAATTATTGAGGCATTAACATACATGCCACAATTCTTATGTATTTACTAATCTAACATTAAAACATTCATATTTACATGCATTGTGCATATCACTCAAATTTTTAACATCGCATCAATAATACTACCATCATTACTTGATTAAAAGTAAAATACACCTTTCAATGCCTAAAACTATGACACCAAGGTCCCAACATGTGCACATTTCATCAAGGCATTGTAATATTATTAAAATTGAAATAATAACTTGACACGTTCCCTACTGCATAGAGTAAATTTTGCTTATTGGTACTTCATACCATATAGTATGTTGTATCTTATATAGTAATAAATAGTAGTTATTTATTGAATTTGATTTATAAAACTCACTCGTAATAAGTGAATGAATGATAGGATGGGGGAAGCAATTGAACTCCTGGAACACGTGGTTAAAGTTAGAGAAGAAAGATTGGGGACGGCAAACCCTGACGTTGAAGATGAGAGGCGGCGGCTTGCCGAGCTATTGAAAGAAGCAGGCAAGTCAAGAAACACGAAGCAAAAATCATTAGAAAACCTCTTCGTTTCTACTTCCCAAAGGATGAAGAAAGAGGTGACCAAGAGATGGCCGAACTTGGGTTTTAAATCATAGAACCTCAACTCTCCGTCTCCTCCTGTGGAAGCGCTCTTGGAACCACGTGTAAATGTTAGGTAATACCTTGTTTGTTTTCCTCGTTTTTTAAAGTTGTGACATCTTTTTTTTTCTAATCTTACTTTCGTTTTTATTTTTTTAATTTTTTATTTTTGCTTTATTTTCTCACACATTGATGGTTCTCAGTTATGTATTTGTTTCTAATGTTCTCCAACTATATTTCTTTAATAACACCGATTTGCAGGAGAAAGTTGTATTTATGTTGTGCTCATTCATCTTTGTTATCTGTGGTGCATTTACATACATATCAACCAATTCTTAGTATTTACATATCTAGGGCGTAAACTTCGTTTTTTGTATTTTTAAGACCCATATCTTTTATGTAACATAATCCACTATTTAACTTGACAAAAAGTTAAGTACACCTTTTCATCTATAGGTAAGATGGATATATGTAAACATTGAAGTTTAGGTGTTGGATATATATATATACACAATGAGTGGTATCTATGTGAATCATTGTTTATTGTCTAATTCTGAATCATTGGTGGAGTTTTTTTTTTTTTTTGTTAATTGTTTCAAAGAGGATAATGATCACTTTTTCCCCAGTTGTATTTTTTTGTCATTTCCTTAAGCATCACATCATTACACTAAAGACTCGATAATTAGCCCTCCTGAACATATTTTTGGTTTTGTCATGAATGTCTTGATTGAGCACTAGTTTTCACTAGTACCTGGGCCTGTATTAATAATATATAATTATGATCCATATCCAAAAAATACACACACACACACACACACACACACACACACACACACACACACACACACACACACACACACAAATATATATATATA